>JAFVLL020019389.1:0-17845 GCA_021397915.2 Tor tambroides
AGCTGTAAATTGTGATAATTATAAGGAGCTTGCTCATATATCAGCATCTCTTGCCAGGCAACACAATGCACCACAGCCACACAGAATCCCACCACTATTCAGAATCCCAGCAACAGCACCTAATTAGCATAGCCTATCACCAAGAAGATACAGTGTGATTTGGCAAGCCCATCAATGTTCAAGCCAATCACAGAAGAGTATGCAAATAGCCTACTTTTGTTGCCAGGGCAGAGCTGCTCCCATTTTCCAATAAGAAAACAAGAAATAAACAAGAAATAAAATTGAACTTTGGCACACTTAGATGAAGCATCCACCACATTGAAGCCTGACAGCAAAATAGCAGCTCAGACCCCACTCATGGTGTAGGAGCGGAGAATGATTCAGCTGACCTAACTAAGGCAGGGCAAAGAATTCATGTGATCCACAAAATATCAGAGGATGGAAACACTTCTACAGCCTCAAACACAACCACTTCAAAAGATTTTCAAGACAAAAGCCTATGAAATAATACTACATATTTTTACACCACATTTGTACATTAATTTACCAAATTAAACAACTTAAATTGATGATATTAAAAAAAGGTACAGTAAAATATCATTGAGATGCTTGTATTTTCTATCTGTTCTGCTAAGGCATATTTCTCAATATGGGCTTGATGATTCATGTTGTCAAGGACTGCATGCAGTTCACCAAGAGAAAAGCTGATGTATGTCACAGTACAAATAGAAACATCACATTCTGCACCACAGAATACCCTCTTACTGCATATCTAGTTCTATTTCTTTTATAAGCAGCCTTTATAACTAAGGCCTGTATTAAAAATTATAAAGTTGGTAACATACAAAATAAGTGAACAAGACTTTGCAAATATAAACATTAAATATAACCCTCAGAGGTGCATTTCACTATTTTTCATGTCATTCGACTTTTACATGAGTACAACTCAGACTGACATTTTATTTCTGAATCTGACTAAGCATAAAAAAAAGGATTACAATATATTAATTTTTCTGTTTACTGATCCTGTTTCAAGGGATGAAATCAAGTAAAAGAAAATAATAATAATAAATTAATTATAAGATTTGTTACAACCTAAAACAACACTAGCAAAAACTAGTGATATATGTTCTGTAATAACCAAATAATAATAAATTACAAATTATCCTCAGGAGCTTTTAGCATTTAATTAATCTTTTTAAATTAATTTTATTCAATGGCACATTTGGTTATTGTCAGGCCAGGTAAACACCAAACATACAACAAATTCCCTTGACTACTGTACAGTAAGGGACTGTGATCATTAAATGACCTTCTCACAACAACGCCAAACACGCTGAATGCACATGCAACAAGAACAATTATGGCCTTCCATCAAACATGTATAATAAAGCTGTGTAACAACATAACTGGTCCTTACTTATAGTGTAATAGTGGGTCAGCTCCCTGTAATTTATGGCTTTCAAGATGGCCAGTGACACCTTCTCAAACTGCAAAGTTAAAATGTATTACATGTCCCAGAAATTATTCCACTTATTTGTTGTGGACCACAAGAACAAAAAAGTAGGGACAACAAACAGATGCAAACTTCACCCAAGTTATGACTAAGCCACAAAAAAGAAAACAACTTGTTGGTTTTTTGCTACCCACTAGATATTCCTCTTTAAACTAATGGCAAAGTGACTAAATGTAGCCATGCTAAACAATGTTCAACTTTAACCATCATTTTACACAGTGACATACGAATACTGAATTTGACAGATCAACAGAGTAAGACATGCATAACTGCACAACAGTTTCTGCTTCATAACAAGAACAACCTGAATGCATGATTTCCAGTATAATTTAATTTCATCTGTAAAATGTTTGATTCACTTGCAGTAAGTGTTAACTCACTTATCTCCCCACAATTCAAAGTTTCCTTAGAGTCATACATGAATAGAAGGGCTGCAAATAAACTTTGATGAACAAACATCATAATAAAGAGGAAGAATTTAGAGAAATTACAACTGAACTCAAAACTAAGCATGTAGTGCATGCATTTGCACTTTGTTTTCTGATCGCTTTTTTGTTTAAAGCTTGGGTAACATTGAATTCCTATTTCTATGAGTAAGCCTAAGTTCACAACTACTACAGAACTTTGCCTAATTTAACCAAACATACTCGAGTGTTTAAAAAGTAACATTAAAACTTCCCTAGGTTACATAAAGTTATAATTAATCTAAATATTCTGACTAATTTAAACAAATCTAAGAACAGCTAATTAAAAAGAAGCCCTCAAATAACACTACAGCAGATTAGCTGGATTTCAGCACCACTGAAACTCCAAAACAATGTCAGCAAGACAGAAAGCAAAGGGATACTGGACTCTGCATGGAGTGTACAGAGAAAATAAGTGTACACAACAGTACAGATCCTGGTCCTTTTGTGCATGTAGGCCCATTCCTGCGACTTATTCTTCTAGTGTGACTGAAATAAGGGTTGTCCAAAACAACAAATAAACTGCATCACAGGAAAGAACAAAAAGCCCCTGTTAAACTAGGACCACTGTCAATCATACTTTTAGACTGCTGTGGGAAGAAGTGATGGACAAAAAAAAAAAAAAAAAAAAAAAAGGCATCTGACATAGATCTACCTATGAACTTTCAGAATAAAGTTTACCTCAGGGAAACAGAAGTAACAAACCATTACCCTATTTAAGAGACATTTCTCTGTGCATAATGCATCTGTATCAGCAGCTGTCCTTTTATTATGTATATAACATTACCAAAACTGAACCTTCAGGTGACACTGAGGGGGAATCTAACAACCTGTCCTGTATTTACCTGGTCAGAGACCATTTACTCATCTGGAAAAGTCGAAAGCATCCTTCTCAAAGCTTTAGACAGAATAACAAATACAAATCTGAGCAGCGTGCCATCCATTCCTTCACATTAACTACAAATAACTTGATAAAAACCCTTTAACACTGAGCAAACTAACCTGAGTGATGGTGACAGGTAAAGCGGACCTTACCTCTCTAGCTGGCTTAGCCATTCATCGGGCTCGATCGGACTCGTTTAACGTCTCCATCGTCACGCTAACGTCTAAACCCGTACTACATGACTGAGCAATGTTTGCTGGATAACTATGGTTAAGCATCACATCGCTGGCTAATGTCAGCCCCCCTCCCCCGACAGGAAACCAGCCTGATGGCTAACTGACAACACGCTAGTCATGGGGCTTCATCATCATCATCATCATCACCACCACCACCACCACCACCAGCGTTACCAGCCAAACACTCCCATCAGAGTGATGTGATGATACACTTCTGTAATCACCAGCTGGCAGACTTTCTGCGGGTATACCTAATCGTAGGCTGAGCAAACCCCACATACACACACATTTGCTCCGGCAGTCTGACCTAGCGAAGCTACACGGGGTTACCTGTTAAACCACTAACAGACTGTGCTAAAACCTGTACAAATGCTGACTACTGGGGCTTGGGGAGTGTAAAAGCAGATGTTGATGATCGGATAAGCTATCTGGTGCACGAACAAAGATCGCTAACTAACGTGAGGAAAGTTATTAATACGCTAGCCATCTAGGCCAAATCAACCTAGCCTGTAGCTTCAACCAAACAAGCAGTGTGTAAACAAACCTACAAAGGCCATGTGATTCACTTAGACCTCTACAAATGTCAAATACTCACCTTTGATGGTGTGATCTTCATTTAAAGTCCCAGAACCAGTAAAGTGAGGCGACTGATCCAGTTTCTCTACGCTGCTTCCGATTAGACGCCCCTAATGTATTGAGCCAGACGGGGCTAAATGCCTTCCTATTTCGACTGACAGGTAAAACAGCGTCTTTCCAATGCGTTTTTGCCCATGTCAGACTTCATTTGTGTATTAATCATGGTTTACAAGTGGTAAAGTAATGGCTAGCGGCTAGTTAGCGCTCTTTCTCAGTGACTTTAACGAACGCAGCTAACCAGCTAGCGCTCGGAAACGCACATTCAAGGTAATTCGCTTCTGGAGAGGCGGAGACGCAAATTAATTGTTTCCAAAAGCAAAATTAGTCGCAAAAAACCAACAACGTACGGATATTATAGAAAGCGCTACGTGAAAAGGTGAACAAAAACCGTTAAGCTTTTCTGTCAGTTTTCACAAAATGGCGCGCGTTCCAAACCTGCGCAGCGGACCGGCCCGGCGGACCCGAGACACCGACTACTAGCCCACTAAATATACTCCTGACATTCCGATGCTTTGTCCCAGTGTCGTTTTCAGTCCGACGCAGTTGTTGAAGCCTTTCCAAAACTGTCGCTGTTACGAGCGCGTGGCTGCATTATTCCGGCGGGAAGCGAAAACATTTGAAAGATTAAAAAAGCAACTGACAAAATGGCCACAGCCTGGGCTGTTACTATGGCAACTGTCAATCAAGCAGCCGAGTACCCGGATGTTCAAATGACGATTCGCAGGGGGAAACAGTAAAGGTTGCTGCACGCCATGTGTCAATCAAATAAAACTGTCATAGAAACTTTACACAAACAATCATTTAAGCATTTTGCAAAACGCTGAATTATTTTCAACAACGTTGTCTTGCCTTTTGCTAATTATTGACAGCTTACGCGTAGTTTGTGGACAATCAACTATATTGTGCAAAATGCTATGCTTACACAACAATAATAATGTATAAACACGTTTGTTTTAGGTAAAACATGCTGCATGTGCTAAGTAAAACTGTATAACAAATGATACAAGGTTTAGGATAAGTAATGTTTTAAAACACCAGAGGACACTGCAAGTTTATCCTGATATGTTGTGTTTGGTCAGGCTTATCTGGCTGTATGATGTTAAAAGTTTATTAAAATTTTATGTAGGATTACAATCTGACTTTCTCAGGTCGATGTGGTCTTGTGTGCTTATTTACCAGTCGTCAGGCTTATCATTTTTACAGCCATTTGAGTGTCTGAAAAAAAAGGGCTGGATTGTGATATTAATGGAATATTAATGTTGATTTTGTTTTTATCAACCCTGCATAACACAGTTGCAATATATGAATCTTTAGTTGGCCATTGCAGCACCATGGACAGCAACAGCTGCACTGAGGAATGAAAACAGTTGGGGGAGACTTAATAGGTTGTAACTATTTAAATACATTTCTACCATTCTTTAATTTATGTGATGAAAAAACAGTATAGTTTACAGTGAACTAAATCTCTTGCATCCAGCTGTCCTTTGCCAGTTTGTTTATTGTGAGCCATCAAATCATGTTTATGACAGTGTCAATGTGCCTTACCTTTTCAGATGAGTTTGGATTTGGATTATCTCCAATGCTTTTTTATGGGATCATTATTATGGGATGTGTCTCTTCCTGAGGGCATGGAACAGTTCTTTTAAGGTTCCCAACAATTTCTGAGACTTCTTCAACCAGTTAGCTCTTTCCTTTATATTGCCTCTATTTTTAAGAGAAATGATATATTTTTAAACACTGCACAATAATTATTTGCAAGGAATTTAATAATATATTATAAATAATCAAGATCATTAATACTTTCACTACTTGTAATTTTTCCAAAGACATCTACATTTGTGTCTGAATAGTCATGAATGGTTTGACATTAAAAATCTTTACAGAATTTAAGAAATGTTTTCTACTGGCCAATTTTAAAAGTAATTAAATGCATATTGTCATTTTACTTCTAAAATAAATATACCTTGTCTTAGACTTGGTTTGCAACAGTTTTTAAAGTTGCTTTGGTTAATGTTGATGTATATGTGACAAATGAGCATTCATAACTTAATGCTATAAAAATTACAGTTGTGAAATTACTGGACAAACATTGATCAAAATTAATCAAAAGTTACAGTAATGACATCTATGATGTTACAAAACATTTCTTTTTCAAATAAATCAGTTCAATTCAGTTTCCACAAAAATATGAAGCAAAACTGTTTTCAACAAGGATAATAATAATAGTTTCTTAAGCACCAAATCAGATTAGAATGATTTCTGAAGGATCATGTGACACTGAGACTCGAGTAATGTCTGCTGAAGATGCAGCCATCACAAAAAATAGAATAGAACATTTTAAAACTAAAATAATATTTCACAACTTTGCAATTTTTATTGAACGTTTTGATTAAATAAATGCAGCCTTTCAAAAACAGTCTAAATTTTTAGTTTAACAGAGCATACAAAAACAAAAAACAAAAAAAAACAACAACACACAGTCCTAAAAATGTACACTTTATTTGAACTAAGAGTACAAAACAATGATCAGTATGTACAATACTTGCATGACCACATTCAACCTCTTTGGTCTTGACAGTGGATTAAATGCAGGTAATATGCACTGAAGTGTGGAAATGCAGCAAGCACTACACAAAATGAAAGCTGAAAGCCTGAATTTAAAATCTGCAAGTAAATACCATCAATTGTACGGTACCATTCAACAGCAACAGAGGTATACGTTTCAGGAAAATTTACTAAAACTAGCTAACGTAATGTCAAAACACTGGCATTTAGCTAAACCTCAACAATATAAATAGAACATAAAACAATAAAAAGAAGTTTACCATATTTACAAGTAATGCTTAAACCAGATCACATACAATTCTGTGGTAAAACAAAGAACACACAGAAACAGGTGATAATCTGAGAAAAGAGTGAGTGTCAGTATATATTATTGAGAGCTGATTTTTCATTTTCCTGAAAAAAGGCAACATAGAAACACACGTGATAAGAACCTAATATTAAATGGTTTAAATGGTAAACACTCCAAGCAAAGGGCATGGTTTTCATTAAACAAGCATTGTTCCCTGCATTATCTTCTTCGTTCAGAAATGACAAATTATGTCAGTTGTCCTGTTTAGACATTTTAACTTCAAATTGTAGGTCATAGTCTTTATTAAAATGCATATAAGGTCTAAATATTGGTAAATAATGGTCTTCCAAATCCCAATAAGTATAATACTGGGATGCAGTTTTGCTCACTGACTTAAGACCTGAAAACTAGCCAAGTGCTCAGTATAATCATGCTTCACATCATGCCACAGATTAGGTACTATGTGTAATTCTAAAGGAAACATCCCGTACAGATACTAAAGGCCTCAGTGTTTCTACCATGTGTAACTGCAAACACAAATTTGCATTAACGAAATAGCTGGGACATAAAAATAAAACAAAACACAGTAGGGATTTTTCCAAACGGATCAAATATGAAACCCAGCATTATGAATGAACACTTTACAGACACAGGTTTCTGAACAGGCTTGATCTTCAATGCAAAAGATTCACATACTTTACAACATACATTATTAATTAAATCCCCAGCATAGGGGAGGCACAGACACATTACAGACGATGGTGGAGATGTAACTGACACAGCTACTCAGGTCCTCCATTTCAGCTTCTGATTATGATTTTTTTTTTTTTTCACAGATTTTACCAATTTTTCACTCCTTCTCTTGTGAAAAAGGGATTGCACTCAAATGAATCCTAAGGAAAGACAAGATACATAACATGTCTATAAAATATTACTACTATTAAAATAATTAAGCTGAAATCTTGACTCACCCTGAATGGCTCCTTTGACATTACACGTCAGCTTTTTGGCTTTGATTCTCCTCTAGCTTCTTGCTCTCTTCTGCAGATCCATCTTCCTTTTCTCCAGTTTTCCAGGATCCTTGCCTACATCCAGATTAAGTGTTACATAATATTCCACTCTGAACAAATCTGAATTACATAAGCATAGTGCAAATGTGATGAATGGTAATGTCTTTACTGTTTAATGAGATGTGGATATTACGGCAGTACCTGAATTTCTTCATATACAGCCAGTAGGCCAGTCCTATCGCGAGAACTGCCAGCATCAGACCAACAATTATGCCAACAGCCAGTGTCGTCTGGTCACCGTAGTCATCTTTCTGATCTGCTTAAGAAACACAGAGATAAAACTTTCAGAATAAGACATGGACAACTGGTGAGAAGGGGAAGATGGACGACTGGATGAGTACTTATAAACCATTCAATAACAAAACAAAAGCAAACAAGATACTGATGGCCTATTACAATATTTGTCAGGATGCTGGGCATCTCAGCACCTTTGTTTTAGTGTATTTTTATACACACAGAAAGCATTCATTAAATTGATGACTAAAGGCACTGAGTTTTGGCATATGCTGTGTGTAATGCAAATCTGTGTAAAGACCAGACCTGATTGTAGATAAACAGCTCAGAGTCTTACCTTGTTTGTCCATTGTCACGTCATCAACAACTGTAATCAGATATAAAATCATATTAAGTTCCATTTGTTTTGAATTCTCATGGAATGAAAAGCCCATTTCATACAGAACTGGAGAAATTAATTACAAAACTGATTCATGAACATTTGCATAATAAATCTTACTCCCCTCCCCCTCCCCAAAATACAGGAATCCAGAGGCTTACAGTTGTGGTTGGTTTTATAATTAAACACATTTGTCCAGGGTTAGCCAAAAGATTTCAGTCACGTAAAGTGAAAGCACGTGTTAGTCAGAGAACAGACCAGCATCCCGACAAACAGAACAGAAGAGAAGGAAAGGTGAGCTCAAATAAAGATAAAAGAGTTTTTATGTTGTAATGTTATATTATCCATGCTTAGAAGTTAATGTCAACCAAATCATTTAGGCAAAACTTATAATTATTACTTAAAAAAAAAAATCTTAATTTTAAATTAAGACCAACACATAAAAGCTACTGTATTATAGTTACTATACTAACAATTTACCATAAGGTTTCATTTAACATTAACAATTTAAAAAATATAAGCATTTATTAATCTTAATGTTCATTTTAACATTTACTAACATTACTAAAATGAAAAAAATATGTTATTATTATTTTACATTATTTAATGAATCTAAAGCTAACATTAATTAACAAATGAACAGTATTTTTATAAACAATCATCAACAAAGACCAGTAAATACTGTTACAAATAAATGAGTCATTGTTGGTTAATTTTAGTTAATGCATTAATTTATTGTAAAGTGCTACCATTATTATTTTTGATCCAAAGTAAAGTTTAAAACAAATAAACATGATCCTTGTGGGATGTGACTTGAATTTAATAAATAAAATATCTTTTCAGATGCCAACCACATTTGCAATTACAAATATTTTGTTCTTTAACAGGTTGGTCTTAATGATTTTGTTATTAACTTCTAAACAACTTTACAGAAAAATCCTGTGACGCATGAGGGTTCAAAAGAAGAGTGATAAGATACTACACTTACGTGCTGACACATTAATGCTCTTATTGTCAGAGCCCAAGGCATTAGAGACCGAGCAGGACACAGTGAGATTGCCCTTTGGAACAATAGTGATGCTGTATGTGATTTTGCCATGCTCATAAGCACTCTCAACCTGCAATTACAGTACATAATATCCATTAAATGACATCAGACTTAAACATTACCACTGTATTCATGGCTATTATACATTTAAAAACGATATACAAAGTACAAGCTTTTTTGTAAAGGATTATAACCACCACTAGAGAGCGCTATTGTTCTGTGCACAAGTAGATTCTCTTTTAGGGAGGCATGTGCTTAGACAAAGAGACAGGCAATGAGGTAATGCTCTTCTAACATCTGATGAGTTGCACTGACAGGTCAATTTGTACCAATACAAAACCACATGATACAGGAAGCCTCATCATTTTTAATAGCTTCCTCTGTACACACCCACTCAGGCACACTAGTCGTCTAGTGTGTTTGATTAGTGACCTCATCCTAGCGCTTAATGATATGGGTACTATAACTGCTTTGTTTAACAACCTACATGCATGTTGTCACTGTGAGAACATCTTTATCAGCTCAAATGTGCTGCTGGCTTGTTCGATATTAAAGAGTTTCACTCTTTCAGGTTCGTTCACTATTGAAAGCAGCATTAAACCCTGGAAGGTGAATTCAAAAAGAGCTCAGAAACGCTATAACAAAAGCTTTATGGAAGGCTCAGTTTCAGGTTTTAATAACAAAACCCACTTATAAAGCCAAAGAAAGTCCTTTGGTAATGCATTTGGTTAATATATAAAAAAAAATACTTAAAATTTTAAGATGTAAATCATATTGGTTCTTATCCCAGTATTACAATTCACAAGAGAACATAAATAATTCCACTCCATTTAAAAAAATAAAAATAAAAATAATAATAATAATAATAATGCCATTTTGCCTTGTCCCCTGGTGGTATGCACTGAAAAACATGAACACCTGGCAAATGGCCTGTTGTTGTTGTTGTTTTTTTTCATTAACATGAAAACAGGCAATTTATTAAGAAATATTCCAGGTGTTTCTTTATTTTTTCCAAACAAAACATGCTTTCTTGGGAATATAATTTTTATTGGTAAGAATTTCATAGCTTTTTCTGTGCTCTCAATTTCACTTTATATTCTTTTAGTCATTTGTTAAGATCTCTTTAACACAAGCCAGCTCTCTAGTGACATCGTCATCATCATTCTTGTCCTGCTCCAGAAAGTCATTAGGTATTAGCATTGGCAAGGAATAGATGAATTCTGCGATGTGTATTTTGTGGTGTAGGTGATTTGTCTAATTCTAAAATATTTCATTCTGTTTGATAAAACTATAGAAGCCAATATGACAAAAATATATAAATGACAATTTCAAAAATTGGTTAAATTAAAATTGGTTAAGAATTATTTGAAAACCAACTGAAAGAAACACTACTGTTCAAAAGTGTGTGGTCAGTATGTTTTTTGTTGTTGTTGTTGAAAAATTAGCCTAACTCTGCAAGGATGCATTACATTGATCAAAAGCGACAATGGCATTTATAATTCATTTCAAAATTGATGCTGCTCTGTGAATCCTGAAAAAAAAAAAGAAAAAAAAAAAAAAAAAAAAAAAAAATTATCAGTTTAAAAAAAAAAAAAAAAAAAAAAAAAAAAAATTATCAGTTTCCACAAAAATATGAAGTGTTTTTATCATTGATGATGATAAATATTTTTTTGAGCAGCAAATCTGCATATTAGAATGATTTCTGAAGGATCATGCGACACTTAAAAGTGGGGTAATGACTGCTGAAAATTCAGCTTTACATCACAGGAATAGATTAAATTTTAAAATATATTAAAACAGAAAACAGTTATTTTAAATTGTAATAATATTTCACAATATTACTGTTCACTGTATTTCTGATCAAATAAATGCAGCCTTGGTGAACATAAGAGACATTAAAAAAAAGCACTAAAAATCTTATCAAACTTTTTGAAAGGTAAGTACTTTCAAAACATTCAGACTTACACTTGTGCCATTGACACTCCACTGTACTGTGGGTTTTGGAAAGCCTTCAGCCGCACATTTCAGGACCTTGGTCATGCCCACACCACGCTCCTTGATCAGGTTCTTAATGACTGGAGAACCTGGAAAAACACTTATGCAATCAAAAAAGAAACCTTTTCCTGAAGCACTGCTCTGATTTACAATGGTCTAGTCTTTTTGGACTGTGCTCAACTGTTAAAGTAGTTAAACATTAAACTTTATTAAATTACATACGAAGAGCACTGCAAACTTACCTTCAACTACTAATTCAAATGTTTGTGTTTTCTTGAGGCCAGCCATGGAAACAACACACTCATACACGCCAGAGTCCGAGTATGTCAGCTTGTCAAACTTGGGCATGCTATTCAGTTTGGCATTGTCCTAAAAGAGAGTTTCAGCATTTTGTAACTAGAAATTAACAAAAGTTTGAGTAGTCATGAATGCCATTTTTTGAGAGACATTTATTTTCTACCTTCTTCCAAGAAGTTTGTGGTGCTCCTGAAGCTTTAACATCTACAGTCATCGCAAGGCTCTCACCAAGTTTCTTAACAATTTTACCAGTACTGTTAAGGACCACATCAAGATCTTTGAGGAAAGAAAAAGAGAGATGTTAGCCAATCCAAAATTTCAGTTATGTCCAAAAGAACTCAAACATCAGAAGTATTTCCTTACATTCAACTGTGATGGGTACAGAAGCCACAATATCCTCATTGTCCACTAGTGAGCATTTATATTCTCCAGTGTTCACTCGGGTGACGCTGGTCAAGGTGTATGTGTTGGAGTCCACAGTCTTTTTCTCTCCCTATAGATAAAAAAAGGCCAATTTAGCAGTGGTTTGAGCAGAAAAGCAGCCTTCATTTTCCTGACTGATGGTGAAGAAATGGAGAGCAAAGTGAGTTACAGAGCAAACTTACGTTGAGGTAGAAGCTGTAGCTAGGGGGTGGAGGGTTTCCGTCTGCTGTGCATTTGAGGGTCACGTTGTCCCCTTCCTTAAAAGGACCCTGGGACACCACTTGGAGATTGACCTTCTCGGTAGGGTCTGTGGAGAGAGGGTATGTGTATAGCAGAGAGGGCAGCACAGAGAGCCCATGCAGATAAGGGTACTTCAGAAAAGCTCCTTATGAGCCAGAAGAGGCCCTTCAGCTCAAGAGTTGAGGCTTTGAGAGTGCTCTCGTGGTGAGAAATGCTTTCGAGAGTTAGCAGTGGGGCTAGTACCTTCCCTATAACAGCCAGAGGCAAGACAAAACCCCATTCAACATCTAAACGGCCTGCTCCAGAAAGGCCAAATTACATATCTTATTTGGATGAAATTCAACGAGCCATTTGATTCTGATAAGGCCTCCTTCTCATGGCTACTTCAGATGGAAAGCGAGTTATCCTGAATAATCCTGTGAATTATGCTCAACATTAGACCATTAACCACTTCAGTTTTGAATGCATTTGCTCTCAATAGCCAGGTTTCCATCCAAAGTTGCGAATTTAACTTGTGCGCAAAATTAGAATGTCGCATAAAACATTTGCGAATAAGCACTGCTTCCATCTGACGAGTCAAAGAGTACAAAATTATCACTTCCTGATAAACTGACACTAAATATCACAAAGAAAAGCAGGAGAAGCCACGGAATATAATAATTTCTATATATAATAAATGACTTGCGTTTTAGCGTGAGCAGACGAAACAAAATAAACGCCGTCACTGCTTTCGGAGGCGGATGCTGCTGTTTGGAAATGCAGTCTTGTTCTGAGAGTTCTGAGAGGCAATAACAGAGAAATTCTTAGATGACAGACTTTGCTCGGGCATTTCAGAATGACCATAACATTTCAGATGCTGTGCAACAAGATCGGTCCGCTGGTTAGTCAGGTTATGCCGTCCCATCGTGCAAAGTCACATGATGGCAAATGCATTTCCATCTCCCATTATTCGCATTAACCTTTTTCGCAAAAGACAAAAAACCTCAAGCACATGTAAAAACTTTTGCGAATTAAAGGATTTTTTTTTTTTTTTTTTAATTTTGGCATTTCCATCACTCCTTTTTGATGCGATACTTCAAAATGCGTATTAAAACCGGGTGATGGAAACATGGCTACTGACATTGTTTGGAAGTGGAAACGTTAGGATTAAAAACTGGCTAAAATGGCCCAAATAGGAATATTATTATCCAAAGATTTTGTATAAGCGGTATAAGAAAGAAACTTACAGTTCACAGTGAAGACAAGAGGTGAGGAATCCATGTTAGGAGACCAGATGTGTTGAACCTCACAGGTGAACCTGGCATCAATGTCTCCCTTAACTGCTGTATACTCAAGGGTAGAAGTTGTCATGGACAGTCCTGTCTCTTTATCAACATCCACATTTGTGTTGATTTTAATGGCTGTAATCAACAGAAAAAAAAAAAAAAAAAAAAAGTTAATAAAGGGAAATAAGATATAGTACCAAAGAATAAAAACCTCTTTGATTATTTGGAACTAACTTTCTCTTTTTAACTTTCTCATTGGAACACAGATGGAGAACATCTGAACCACTTTTATGATATTAATATGGTGCTTTTTCATCTTTTTGGAAGTTTTAAAGCTTCATTGCTATTTATTGTAATTGCATGGAAGAGAGCATTGAAAACAGTCTTCAAATGTTCTCCTTTTTGTGTCTTACAGGTTTGGAGTGAAATGAAGGCGGGTCAATCTTGGCAAATATTTGGGTGAATAAGTTATTTCACTCTACCTGCTCCATCAGTCATAAGGGGAGTTTTGTTCTTGAACCATGTGATGTTGGCAGCTGGATAGGCACCTTCAGTACGACATTGCGCTAACTGGTAAGACAAAAATCAAAACACTGAAGAGTTACGAAAAAGAAAATGGATTATTAATGCAAATATTAAGAGAGGAATTCCAAAGCACTGGAATTTCATCATATATGGTGCAGACTATAAGGATTCGTTGAGTTTTTAATGCACATTCATGCTGTATTCACTGCAAATAAAATATCATTTTGTTCTCCTGTTTGTGTGTATATGATATATAAACCAAAAACTTCACACAACCTACCGTAGTCAGTTTGCCGATTGCCATCATGGTTGTTAGGTTTGTAATTTGAGGTTGTGATGGAACCTCTAAAAAACAGAGGAAACTTTTCAGAAAAGCATCCAGTATAGAATCATTTTACACTTATTTATAAAAATCTAATAACTATGAAAATGTTTTATTGTGTACGACACTTACTGTAAATGGCCAGTTGAATAGTGTACTCTAAAATGTCTTCTTTCTCTACCACCATGCAGGTGAAAGTTCTCTGATCGGCCATGGTCACTTGTGTGATGACAAGGCTGAAATCTTTTTTAATACTGACTCTGTTCTTGTAGTTCACATCGTTTGAAACAGTGGCATTCTGATCCCGATGTTTCACCATTATGTTGCCATCTTTGTCCTGGTGAGCAAAAAAAAAAAAAAAAAGAATGTTTAAGAGAGACAACTACAAGTACACCACCATTCATATGTAAACACTGTGGTTCTTTAGTGCTTTCAAAACTGTCTAGCCAACAGCATGAATTTAGCTAGGAATTAGAGTAGTTTGTCTGAACAATAGCAGAGGGCGAAGTGGCAGTAGTAGTATTGGGGAAACCTGTTTGGAAATAGTTACTATTTTTTAAGAATCTGGAAAAATTACACACTGCAACTTTAAAATGACAGAAAATGAGAACCTCAAACTTACATATTTCCATTTAACAAATGTGACTTCTGCTTCCACAACACGCCCGTGGTTGCATGGGATTTCAATGTTGTCTCCATACTTGCCGGTGATGGTTTCCAAACCGCTCACTAAAATACACAATAAAAAACATGACCGTAAATACAATGTGTTTGTGAAAACATCCTGTAAATGTAACATGAGATACATAGTAAGCAGACAAGGCCTACTGTAAACACATTGGAATACATATATGTACTCACATTCTCATCATATTGTTATAGGTTTGTTTTTCGCATTTACATATTTTGATTGAAACTTAAGAGGGAGTTTGGAGTAGATTTTTATTCTAACCCGCAATATTTTAATATTGAATCATCAATTTTGCCTGGCTGATTTGCAGGCTGATTTGATATTCAAATTCCAAGCACTCACGTTTGTTGAAAGACTAGAGTCTGTACTTTACTGAAAACAGTCACTAAATACTAAAAGAAAAGGTGCACTCAATGAGGGAAAAAATAGCTACCATTTTCTGTGACACTCTCATTTTTGATGCCAAAGCTATTAAATGAAATGGCAATTGATGGACAAATGATTTTCATGATTTCAATCTTGATTCACTGGGTTTTTATTACACATAAATTTGATATGAGCTTCACCTGAAATGAAATATTCAAATTGGAAAAAGCCTCTGAATCCAATTTCTAGACAAACACCAAAGCCAGTTAAACTGGTTGTTGTGTCACAACTGCACTTCTGAGAAAGGGACGTCAACAGTTGGGACGGATAACTGTCAACAGAAAGCTTGATAGTAGTACGAGATAAGATTGAGACACAAAACTGTTGTATTTTTAGTTTTCATTTTAAGTTTCAGTAATTTTGTGTGCTTGTCAATTTTTACTAGATTCTTCCTACTATTTAGCTTTAATTTTATGTTAGTTTCAGTTTAGTGATTTCATTACTTATCAGATTTTACATCAGCTTTATTTCAATGAAAAATTATTTTTAATCATTTTAGTTAGCAATAACATCATACAAAAATTAAATTTCTCTTTTAAAGTTTGCTCCTAAACCCCAAAATTAATCTGTAGCAACTTGTGTTTCTTTATAATCTTCCATCTCGTGCCCAGAAAAACAACACACATATACTAAAAAACACTTAGTCTACAGGTTCATTAAGGGTCAGATGAGCCTACTGGGAGAGAACAGAATGTGCTCAAAGCTAAACTCAAAGCTCACTGCAGCCTGTGGCCACACAGGTATTAGCTTCATTGTTATGCTAAGATAAAGTCTCATTGGAGCGCAGTCCTGCTTATAGCCCTTTACCTGGACGGACCCGTCATAAAACTGGATTCAGTTCCTGGCCATGTTTACAAAAAGGAGGACATACAAGAACAAAAAATGCTAATAATTGATAGACTACTAATCCTCTTTGCATCACCTGGACTGTTATTTTGGAAGCTAACATAGGCTTATATGCTAACAGCATGAATCATTATTACAAGTATTCTTTGGAATACTTCATTCTGATTGGTCAATTGCACCATTCTGTGCTTGAAGTCATGATGAAACATTACATGAAACACAGGAGCTAGAATTAAATGGACCAAATGATTGGAGTCCCACATACATCACCATAGATAAGTCTGTTGTTTGACAGGAAGATCCAGTTAGGACATTTTGATTACGGTCCAGAAAAATAAAAAATAAAAATAAGGCAAGGATGAATCATTTACAATGACTTTAATAACCTTAATTTAGAAGATAGAATTTATCAGCTGTATTTGGCAACTCTTGTACCACTCTTTTCCCCTCACAAAAAAAAAAAAAATTATGTCCATTTTATGCTCGTTTATTTGGCGAGTAGCCATATATTAAGTGAGAATGTACGTAAGTGGCCATTAACACTAAAAATAAACCCCTTCAGAATAAAACTAGTGCCTGGTGAGCCATAATTTTGTGACCAGCTGGCTGTATATTATTCCTTAAATGTAACAGAATATATCTGGACCCAACTGGACGATCTCCCCCATAAGATTTCTGTCTAGCAGCTGTCTGTTTTTCGCATGATTTATAACACATTGTCTTGCTGGTGACACTAATAGTAGCAAAAAAGCAAACGGATGCCGGCTGACATAATAAAAGAGTAAAGGATCGAGTGTCAAAAGTGCCCTCAGAGCTTCCAAACCAGCACCAGGTGAAGTAAACAAATGACACTGCCCTCCCAACCCCCTCATGCCTCTGCTCTTTGTTCCATGAACAGGTGCTGCTGCAGAAGCTTCTTCATGCACCTGTTGTTAAAACTCTCTACTGGAAACACTCTTGATGGAAAACATCATGTCCTACAGCCTGCGGCGTGATACCAGATCATTTGTTGAAAGCATATGGACTACAGGGCTCTCAAGTGTTTTCACACTCTGAGTGCAATGCTCTGAAGTAAAACAGGGCTGATGGTCTTTTGTTGGGCTAAGACCACACTGAAAATTGAGATTTAAAAATCTAATTTAAACCTTAATGTTTTTGGATTATCATGTTAAAAATTTCTAATATCAAAATAAATGTAAATCTGAAAGGGAAAAAAACAAACAAACAAACAAAAAAAACAATATAAATGTGAAAAATGTATAATATAATTGATGAAAAAATATAATTAAATTGTAACAAATTTAATAGTGGCTTCAGACTTAAGGACCTTGCCTTTTATCTGATGATTTACTTGATAATTACAAAGAAATATTCAAATTTTTAAAATAAATATAATGGGTTATTAGGTTCAAAATGGCTCTCACAGGCCAAGAGGATGTTCGCAAAGCATTAACCTGAGGATGAGTCGGTTAAGCGATTGTGTGTCCGATAACGA
>JAFVLL020019389.1:17944-67083 GCA_021397915.2 Tor tambroides
GAAAAAAAAAAAAAAAAAAGTTATCTAACAAAATTAGTCAAACTTAAAATATTAGAAGTTTTCAGGTTGAAGACAGCAGATAGAGACATGAGAATTTGCTAATCAAATCCAGTCACGTAGTCAACCTCAAGAGGTTAACACACACATCTCTTGCAATACATACAATTTAAAACTACAGTCTTAGTGGTGCTTTTGAAATGCATGATGGGAACAGAAGTATGCGCTGCATTAATTCATACGGTAACCCAATGTCTTTTTCAACTGAAGGGCATGTAAAGGAGTTGGGCAAGAGTGTCTCGGTGGGGAGTATACAGTTGAATTTAATTACAAATGGAGAAGAGTCCGTGGGAGATGTCGCAATCGTACATGCATTAGTTAAAGAAAACCTACTGAACAATATAGTCAGTAGGGGTCCAGAGGAAGTCTTGGAGAAGCCGAATAACAAGAGTGAAACAACCTGACTTTTTGTCCCGAAATGCAGGGTGGATCCAAGCAAGTGAACTGGAAGTTACACAGAGCCATGGGGGACTTCATGCATCTCAATGGACGCATTTCTGCAAGTCAAGAGTGCCACTGCTAGGCACACACACGCCTATCCTGTTGTAAAACAATGTGTCTCCCCTCTTTAGACCAGACAATTGCTCTCTTGTCTTGCCTGATGACAGATAAACTGGTTACTATGAAGGCCACTGTGAAATAGAGGCGCTTCTGCGGTAAAAAAGAGAAGAGTACAAGCTAGAGGACGACAATAGTATTTCTATTTCCACAGTAGTAGTTTCACTGAGGGAAGCATATTAATAAATGTCTGAATGGATGAGTCATATGAATCGAAATCGGTTCCTCTAATCTAAGCAAACAGTCTTTTGTTCAGCTATATTTGCTTTCTTTTATAATGGGACTAAAAAATGGATTTGGATGGTTCAACAGGGCGGACAGGTAAATCTAAGTGGATGATTCACCTTTGAATAAAAGATTGTCTCATATCTAAAACATGAATAAAATTCTCTTTACATTATCTAAATTTACTCAGTGAGTAATACCATTAGCCAATCACAATTACAAGCAAGATTTCTGACTGTAAAATGAATTTGAAATCAGAATTAGAACAAAACCTTCAGTCTGATCAAACATATGTCTATATTGGAGGAAATAAGAAGTGGAAAATTTCACAATAATAAAAATATGCAAATTACTTCTGCAATACAAAATCCAAAAAAAATGTGAAGTCGCATGGAGACTACAAATAAATCTGATCTCAGACCAGCATTTACAGCAAAATTTGTCATCAAAATAATGTTCATCAATGAAGTGCCGACTTCTCAGGGGGAAAAGGGTGATTTTTTGCAGCAAACTGAAAGAAACCCACCAGCTAATCTAGTAATACCTGGTGTGACATTGCAGATGGTGTGTTTTGGGGGAGGGGTGGAGAGAGAACAAAAAACAGATGCTGCACTAGACTAGTTGTAAACTCAGTTTGGCTCTCAAGCCAATCTAGAAGACAAACAGTCACAAGCGCAAATGTAACAACATTACCTACCTACTAAGAATGACTCACACATAAAAAAAAAGTTACATATTACAGGATAACCATATAGGCTATGTAATACTCATTTATTCATTAGCAGGATAGAAAACTAGTTGCATTGAACAGTAATAAAATGTTTAAATATTTTAAAATATTAGATTTTTTATTTTAATTCGTAAAATCAAACTTGTCCACTACTCGTTTAAAGAATTACACTTTTTGTTTCTCACAACTAAGGGCAAGACAACACGTTTAAGTTTGACTTCCAACCCAACAATCTTTCAGCACATCACACACTGTCATTATGCTTTTGGTCTTCCAGCCCAAAAGGTGAATGAGTCTCTTTAAAGTTGCATTGACAGACGGGCTGGTGCCTTACAATAACAGATGTTTACCAGCCGGGCTTTGTGTCCTTTATTTCATTACCTTAATATGCTAGTGCTGCACTTAGACCACGATAAAACGCTATGAAAACCAGCGCCCCCGCATCGCAATAACCTCACAGAGGGATACTCAAAATACAGACAAAGAAGCACGAAGATACAAGCTCAAATCAATTATTGATTACTTTTAACAACCAAAGCAGCACGGTTTAATTTGTGCAGCATAATATCATATAATTTTTTCACTAGCGAAACAGGTGCAAGTAAAAGGTAGGAAAAGGAGGGGGCGGGGACAAAGAGAGCATTTATGGAAATAAATGTTACTTTTATAGCATCGTTAATAGATATTTTGTTGCTGATAAAGATGGAAAATCATAACTCCATCAAATTAAAGTCTTTGGATAGAATTCCCAGTGAAACTATGTCGCGCGTTTTCTCTTTAAAAGACTTGATATATAATTTCTTAACATGTGCGATCATTCTCAGAACTTAAAAGTAACACCGCGCAGCTCCTTCATTGGTCAATCTCATTGTAGATGTTAGAAGAGACGTTCTAAAATGACGAAAGTTCTAAAATTCAAAATTAATTTTCTGTTACCTTGATTCATCAGAGATACGGTGAGCAGACACGTTAAAAGAGCGATCCGGTGCATCTTTCTGCAGTCTGGGTCTCTCAATCTCGAGAAATAATATCCTTGCGTTTGCACGTTCTTGCTGGATAATGTTCTGGAAAGTGCAACACACGCAGTATGCGTCAGTAAATTCAAACTTTGAGGTTGTTCCCCACGTGTTACATCTGTTGAAGCCCTGATGGGCGGTTATAGGTCTATCCTGAAGCTCCTCCCCTGCACTGTGTATCTAAACTAATTTAACCTATACTAGAAAACATTTGAAGACACATCCCTTATCTTATCTGTGATCTTCTGCGGTTCTACTTTACTATACAGTATCGTTTTCGTAATGTTTGATTTGGATCTCCTAGAAGACAACATGGCTTTCATATGAAATTCACCTTGGAAAACTAAACATTAGGACTTCCTCAGAAAGTCTGGGAATTATTTCTGAAAAAACTTCCAAGGTGGCTGCAACATTGCTTACAATTACTTAACTCAAAAACACTAAAACCACAATACATTTGGCCTAAAACAAGATTTGCCATCTAACTACTGCAATTTTCTTTCCACACCCTTCAATTTTTCAAACTGACTGTAGAAATTTGAATATTGGCTCAACAATGGGAACATTGGAGTTAGAATGGTTAAGAAACAATAGTCTTTAAGCAATAACTGAGTATACTTTTAGTTTTATTTGTCAAAACAGTCAGCATCCAGCTAACAAAAATGTTCTAAGAATGTGTTGCTAAAGTTCCCATTAAGTAAATACATTCTTTCTGAATGTTCTCTGAAGTTTTTAAAAACCTTTTTAAAAAATTTGCAAACATTAATGTGAACACTCTGAAACAAGTAATATTTAAAAACAAAAATTAGATGAACATCCAACTGAAATAAAACATTCCATGCATGATGTATACATGTGCTAACATTTTGAGAATATTATTAAAGACCAGATAACTCTGAATGTTTGTTCATAACAAGTCAAGATTCTAAGAACGTTCCTTATTAGGTAGGTGTTATTTATTGCTTTTTAGGTGACAAACCAATATGCAAAACATAATTTCCAATGCCTATACATGCCTTGACATGCTCTTTACACCTCACAGTTTTGTGTGCCTAAGGCTGCAATAATATAGAACTAATAATATTAGCTATGCTCATGTTATTTACTTAATCAAATCATCTGCAAAACATAAAATCAGTCAAACAGTTTAAACTAGTAATGAAAGAGCCTTTAGATAAGAGAATCTCTTTGAAAGCCTGAACCTGGTACATGAAGATACGAGAATCATTTGCATCTTTCTCCCTCCATTATCTATCCCTCCTCCCTGTTAGCCACCAAGCCACTTTTTTTCTCCTCTTTTGCATTTTATTGCCCCAATATTAGCTGAAATCCCCCGTCACACACACACACACACACACACACACACACACACACACACACACACTCATCTCAGTGGCAGGTGGGCTTACGGGATGGGTTGTTCCCTCATCTCATTCGTTTTGTATTGTACTACCTCACACCTCCTAATGGCCCGCCTGATAGATACGAGACTGAATGCATGAAGAACAAAGGCAAACCATGATGATTCTCTCTCAAAGGAGAGCCTATGACAGCTCAGAGAGAGTTCATAAACAGGGCACAGTATTTCATTAACATTCTATGTGTTTTAGTAGTTAGTTTTTTCATTAATAGAGTAATAGGCCCCTTATAATTATGCAAATAATTGTTTTTGTTTATTGCATGTATGATATTAAAGTTATATCTTGGTGTCAAAAGCATAATTGCGAGCATGAACTCTGTGAGGTAAAGATTTGCCTGAAGCAAATGAGCAAAGCCATGAAATTTTGCATTGGACAAACAAAGTCTTAAACAGTCATCAAAAAGATTCATAGTAATCTGACACCTCAGATAGGGTGAAATGAGGCTGATGAGAAGCATTCGCTTCAAATTAGTACAAACCAACAATAATTAGATGCCGAAAAAATGTATAAGCTTCACATACAATCGTCTGCAATTAAAAGTGAGTGAGAGGGATGCTCTCCACCAATATGCTCAAAGGACATTCAGCCGTTCCACCGAGTGTGAATGAGAGTCTCTAAGCAGCAGAGCCTCATTATACTGAATGCATTGGAGGGAGGGGGCCGCAAGTGGAGGATGACACTTTGACCCTGACGTAATCTACAGGTCTGTGGGAGGTGTGGATGCCCTTAATGACCTGCTCTGTGTCAGTCAATAGCCAAACTCAAATGCATGAATGCTTCATTAGTTCATCTGACTGTGCTTGGCGGTGAGAACATAGGAGATTGGCTTGGTCTTTACTTTGCATTTGCTTTTAATAGCACAGTGTTACT
This sequence comes from Tor tambroides, assembly GCA_021397915.2. Taxonomy (NCBI): domain Eukaryota; kingdom Metazoa; phylum Chordata; class Actinopteri; order Cypriniformes; family Cyprinidae; genus Tor; species Tor tambroides. Next base: position 22,822 of record JAFVLL020019389.1, read on the forward strand.
TATTAGTGTATACTATTTTTATTTTATTTTATTCACGTTTCACTTTTCAGGGCCTGTGAGGTCATTTTCATTTATTTTACAGTTTAATTAAGAATTTATTTTGTGAACAAAGAACCTGTCTATATTATTTTTATTTCATGCATTTATATACACTACCAGTCAAAAGATTTTTAATGTTTTTTTTTTAAAAGTCCCTTCTACTTACCAAGCCTGTATTTATTTGACCCAAAGTACAGCAAAAACAGTACAATTTTGAAATATTACTCCAGTCTTCAGTGTCACATGATCCTTCAGAAATCATTCTAATATGCTGATTTGCTGCTTAAGAAACTTTTTTTTCTATTATTATTATCAATATTTAAAACAGTTGAGTACATTTTTTTCAGGATTCTTTGATGAATAGAAAGATCCAAAGATCAGCATTTATCTGAAATAAAAAGTTTTTGGAACATTATACACTATACCATTCAAAAGCTTTTTTTTTGGGAAAGAATTTATAGAAATTAATACTTTTATTTAGCAAAGATGCTTTAAATTGATCAAAAGATTTCTATTTCAGATAAATGCTGTTCTTCTGAATTTTCTATTCATCAAAGAAACCTGAAAAAATTCTACTCAGCTGTTTTCAACATAATGATAATAATAAATGTTTTTTGAGCAGCAAATCAGAATATTAGAATGATTTCTAAAGGATCATGTGACAAGTAATGATGCTAAAAATTCAGCTTTGAAATCACAGGAATAAATATATTCAAATAGAAAACAGTTATTAAATAGTAAAAAAATTTCACAATTTTACTGTTTTTGCTGTACTTTGGATCTAATATGCAGGCTTGGTGAGCAGAAGAGACTTCCTTAAAAAACATTAAAAATCTTTCTGTTCAAAAAATTTTGACTGGTATTGTATTTTATTGTTAATTTTAATCATTTTATTTTTAGTAAATTGACAATTTTAAGATGTCCTCTGTCAAATGGAAAGGAACTCAAATAATTAATCTATAGAAATGATTATATTTATTTACTGATTTACTTAAATCAGACCTTCAAAACCCTGCTTATGAGCTTGTTTATAAAGGTAGGGATATTTAAACTGAGGTTTTTGTGACACTATTCAGGTGTAACCAGTACGTGATCATTACATCATACTGCAGAAAATGAAAATGACCTCACAGGCCCTGAAAAAGCGAAACAGATCATTTTCACAGAGCCTTTATGATCAGATAATCGTTCAACCTTTGAGGCAGAGACATGTTAAAACAAAAAAAAAAAAGAGTCAGAATAAAGGTTACTTACCCATCTTTCTTTGGGGCAGGGAGTTTTGGTTCTTTTTTTCTCTTTATTTTGATGTGGTTTGAAGATTTGGAGAGCTTAAAATAATCACATTATTTCAAAGAGATGAAAACTGACAGGTTCAGGAGGCAGTTTTATGAAATGACTTTCTTGTGAAATAAGCTGTTGAATTGTACTGTTTTTATTTGTTGCTGTTGTGCTGTGAGCTCTGAGGGACTGATCCAGCACAAGATCTGGTCCAGGTGATGAGCAAATCTCAAAGATTAGAGCCCACAGCCTTGGGCCGTCATCCAGTTTCTGTGTTTTTCAGAAAGAGTCCCAGCGAGAAAGATTCTCAGCCTCGGGCTTTGAATAACAAGGTGTTTCCCGTGTGCACATGCTCCTTTTAGCAAAGCCATTTTTCAACATACTGCTTACAAAATATTTTGATGTGTTAATGAGGAAGGAGGAAACTCAAACTGGAACAACTGGGTTGAACTGTTCACGGCTTCATAAACTGAGTGAAGTTATTTAAAATAAATACATTAATGTGTCTGAAACACCATTAGGGAGAGTATGCGAATTATACATTGACTTCAGAACTCATGAAGAAGGTGAAGGAGGGCCAGTAATTGTTGCATGTGTGTCCTTTTCAGTAACTTAAGTAATTTAAGCTTCCTAAGGCTTACAGGAATCAATCAATTTGTGGTCCGTAATGGTTGGAGACCATCTCACAATTTGTGAGAGCTTCAGCATGACCCGGCAAATGCAAAGCATCCATTAACACAAAGCGTCAGCTGAGAGCCCCCACTTTCTCATGCTCTATATATGAGTTTATAGCCCCACTTTTCCCCAGGGTTCCCTCTTCCCCTTTCTTCTCTATTACACAGATTGTAGCATATCAAACTGTGCCTTTAGAACATTTTCAATGAAGAAGGGCTTTTTATTGAACCTCCACTTGCACTACAGTTATGAGGTGTTTTCCTTTTCGGTCATTTATTTTGCATTTTAAAAAAGGTTGAATGATATAACGTAACAAAACAGCTTGCACTTCTTTTGTAAAATGCTAAAGGCCACAGAATTCGTGTTTTTATTGTTTTTTTTGTGGTGAGGTAATACATGAGAGCCTTTTATGAGAAGATTATGATGGTATGGGCATGTAAATATTTGATAACTTCTAAAAGGACCTAAAAGGCAGACCACATGTAGAGAAGCTTTGATTTCTTTGATGTTCTGATACCATAAAGACATCATCCACTGCAGTATAATCTTGACTAGTCATAACCTTAAACTACAGAAGATGTTATATTCCACACTACCCGCCTTTTATGCTGTAATAAAATAAAATAAAATAAAATAAAATGGCTACATTCTTGTCAGCCTTTTAAAAAAGTACTTTACATAAGTAAAATGTTTATCTTTTGCTATAAAATATAAATGACCTCACAGGCCCTGAAAAAGTGAATAAAATAAAATAAAATAAAATTAAATTAAATTAAAATGGCTACATTCTTGTCAGCCTTTTAAAAAAGTACTTTACATAAGTAAAATGTTTAACTTTGTACTATAAAATATAAATGATGCTACTTGATCATTACATCATCCTTTAGAAAATGAAAACGACCTCACAGGCCCTGAAAAAGTGAAACATGGAAAATAAATAAAATAAAATAAAATAAAAGGCAACACAATAAACTAAGATTTCTGAGTTCTTTCAGCAAATGCAATTGTCCTTATTTCTTGGATTTGCATCTTCAGTGCTAAATGCTAAATCTTAGAATAAAGTCAACAGCAATTCAGTGAATTGATATGCAACACAGGCAACTTACATTTCTATTTAACAGAATTTTAAATAAAATAAATAATTTAAAATAACTGTTTGGCCATAAGGAAATAGTAGGTTTATATGAAGATGTTTCATTTAGATAAATAAAGTACAAAATATGAGCAGTGAACATCAACAAACAATAAACTAACAGTGATGACAAAAACAACAATAAAAGCATAAAATAAACAGCAAGAAGTAAAAGATTTATCCTCAAACAGTAACTGTATAATTTATTCATGGCATAATGCATGCTGGGAGCTCACAAACCCTTAAAAAACAACAACATTTGTTGAGATGACTTTCTGTTATTTTAGCTCTGCCAACTTTTAGGTAAACATTAGTGCTCTAACGTGCTAAAAACACTCATCTCTGCCTCACTGAACATGTGTGCTAGTTAATTGCTCTCAAATAGTCTCAACATTCACACAGACTTGTTTTGTGAACATTGTGATGTTTGCAAGTCTAAACAGTCTATTTTATTTGAAAAACCAAAATATAATGTTAGACTGTACTTGTCTGAAACCCTGCAGCAGAGACACCTGAATGAACGCTTGCGGCTAACTACTTCTCCTTCTCCACATCTAAAGGTAAAGGTTATCTTTTTTTAAAGCCAGATTTTGTGAGAGAACCTCAAAGGGATTGTGTGAGTGGAGTGTGAGTGTGAGTGTGAGTGAGTTTTAGTTTAAAATTCACTCCATAACAATCTCCAGAGCCACTAAAGCCCATTTTTGAATCATTCTAATGAAACACTCAGATGACATATCAGTCTCCTTCATCCCACACATTTACTCTGGATAACGTTTATCACTTTTGTTGTGCATCAAAGCATGTGAGAGATTTCAGATGCTCTGGTTTCCTGATAACTGGAATCCTGGAGTCTGTCAAACCAAGACCAGACGTCCAGACAAAGACCTAATATCTGACACCAAGATCAAGATATCTGACAAAAAACAGGCCAAGGCCCAAATAAACAATAATGCAAAGCAGTCTCAGTTGGAGGGTGTTGTTGTTGTCGTTTTTCTTTGATTAGCACCACCTTTTTTAGTGAGAGAAACCAAGACCTACACAACACAGACGACAAGCCCACTAATCACAAAGGTCTAGACAAGAGAACCTCAGTATCTGTGGTAGTTATACTACTTTGTAATGAAATGTTTAACCACCTTTAACTATTTAGAGGCTCATACGATAGCAGGGTGTGGCTAAGCTAATAAAACAAGCAGAAAACATACTATTACTATTGGGATTAATTGACAGGCTGCGATAGATCCGACATGCTTTTTCTACCACAAAAAATGTGCTATAGAAAAGCACTGAAAACCAAGATAAAAAGGCCTGAAATGCATTATTAAGTAGCTTCAGTCATAACACAAATGAAGTGAGCATCTACAGAGGAAGCGAAGAAGCATCTTGTCAAAGAGCATGTTGTTGTTCCTGTTTAATGGCATGGATTTAATCATGGTGGGAGGTTTAAGAATTTCTTAGAAAATATGAATGCTATGAGTTGCCTCCCATTCAATTAGCAAGATGCAGAACAAAGTCAAAAAATATCAAAAATGATAAGAGGTTAATGGCCAAATTTTTATTTTTCATGATAACGCTGGAATTCACTTTGTGCTTTAATTGGAGTGACACAGAAACTGAGCAGAGCAGAGGACTGTGGAGGATCTGAGGATGTACAATATACAGTGTTGTTAAACAAAAAATTGTTTTGGTAATTGAAATAAAGCAGAAATAAAATAAATATTAGATGAAAAACTTATAAGTTGAGGAACTAAAATAACTAAAACTGAAATAAAAATAAATTAAAGCTATAGAAATATTTAAATAATGACAACTAAATTAATAAAATGAAAAATGAAAATATAACAATAAAAGCTAATTCAATTTTTTTTTTTTTTATTATTATAATGAAATAATACTATTATGTAATATACAATATTAATAAAAATGTGACCCTGGACCACAAAACCAGTCATAAGGGTCAATTTTTTTGAAGTTGAGATTTATACATGACCTGAAATCTGAATAAATTAGTTTTCCATTGATGTATGGTTTGTTAGGATAGGACCATATTTGGCCGAAATACAACTATTTGAATCTGAGGGTGCAAAAAAAAAAAAAAAAAAAAAAAAATCAAAATATTGAGAAAACTGCCTTTAAAGTTGTCCAAATGAAGTTCTTAGCAATGCATATTACTAATCAAAAATTAAGTTTTGATATATTTATGGTAGGAAATTTACAAAATATCTTCATGGAACATGATCTTTACTTAATATTTGAATGATTTTGGCAAAAAATAAAAATCAATTATTTTGACACATACAATGCAATTTTGGCTATTGCTACACATGACTAAAGACTGGTTTTGTGGTCCAAGGTTACAAATACAAAACAGCATATAAATAACACTGCATATAACTATAGGAAACACAGCATGAAAAATGTTGTGAAGATTAAAGGAAGATGCAGATGTTGCTTCTGCTGAGCAAGTTTCATCCTGTTGGGTTTGTAAATCTTTGCGGGAACTATGGAAGTCTGTTTGAGATCCTGTCATGCCATTGACTGAATTTCACAAGCCCTCCGGCAGTTTTTCAGACAAAAAACAGCGCTTTACGCTTTTCAGACATGGTTGCATTCCAAGCGGGGTCAAACCGCTCCAAATTTCCAAGCCCCAAACACATCCGCAGCCAAAGATCTGCCCAGACATTATCACAATTGTCACTTGTCAGTCACGAAACACCCCTCCCCATCTTTCTCGCTCACAGTGTCCCTTACAAACACCATCATTATTAGACAGCTTTCATATGTCCAATTTCCTCTTGCAGAATGTATATGTATCTAAACCTTTGTGATAACAAACAGGAGTAAAACTACAGGATCTGAAAAAAACTCTGTTATATGGAACATATTCTTACTGAATATGTTGGACAATACTGGTGTTTGTATTCCGAACTGAAATGTCTTTGCATCTCTTGAGGCTATAAATCTTTAATGAAGTGGTTGTCTCTGACTCAGAGTGCTCAGATCCCTTCACTCCTCAAAATAAAAGAGTGTCTAAGCTGCTTTGAGAACCGGTAAGACTTGTATTGAGTGATTCACAATGACTGCATGAGTTACTGCTCAGAACTATGTATTTGTTTGAGCACTGTGACTAATTTAATGCAAAAAAGACGGTGATGTTCCAGTAAAAAGACAAAGTCAACCGGATATGGGCCACCTTTGCCTGAAGATGTATGTTACTCTAGATTTGTCTGTCATTATTTACTCACCCTCATGTCATTCCAAGTCAATTCACATTTGTGACCCTGGATTACAAAACCAGCCTTAAGTAGCACAGGTATATTTGTAGCAATAGCCAAAAATACATTGTATGGGTCAAAATGATTGATTTTTCTTTTATGCCAAAAATCATTTGGATATTAAGTAAAGATCATGTTCCATGAAGATATTTTGTAAATGTCCTACCGTAAATATATCAAAACTTAATTTTTGATTAGTAATATGCATTGCTAAGAACATCATTTGGACAACTTTAAAGGCGATTTTCTCAATATTTAGATTTTTTTTTTTTTTTGCACCCTCAGATTCCAGATTTTCAAATAGTTGTATCTCGGCCAAATATTCTCATATCCTAACAAACCATACAACAATGGAAAGCTTATTTATTCAGTTTTCATGTGATGTAAAAATCTCAATTTCAAAAAATTGACACTTATGACTGGTTTTGTGGTCCAGGTTCACATTTATTTATATAGCAATGCAGGTTGTTTCAGAGTAGATTTACAGTAAGTAAATAACAGTATTAATGTTGCAAAGTTCTTCAGTTCTGAAATGAATACAATTTCAAGTGTAAAGCATCTCTAACCTGTTTTTGTCTACAAAAATTAAAGGAATAGTTCACTCCAAAATGAAAATTTGCTGAAAATTTATTCACTTGCTCACCAATGGATCCTCTGCAGTGAATAGGTGCCATCAGAATGAGAGTCCAAACAGCTGATAAAAACATCATAATAATATACAAGTAATCCACACAATTCTAGTCTATCAATTAACGTCTTGTGAAGTGAAAGCTGGATGTTTGTAAGAAATAAATACATCAATAAGTCATTTTGACTTTAAACGAGTCCATCCATATTGCTTTCTCAAGTGAAAAAGTTGTCTTATCTGAATCAGGAGAGAAATCTGCACAGATCAAGCAGTGTTTACAAGCCAAAACAGTTACAAACAAATATTTCACTTAAGTAAGTGACTCATATTTTGGCCAGAAGGGACAGTTTAAAGTTAAAATGCCTCAATGATGGATTTATTTATTACAAACATGAAGCTTCTCACTTCACAAGACGTTAATTGATGGACTGGAGTTGTATGAATTGTGGATTACTGTGACGTTTTTATCAGCTGTTTGGACTCTCATTCTGACGGCACCCATTCACTGCAAGAGGATCCATTGGTGAGCAAGTGATGTCATGCTAAATTTCTCCAAATCTGTTCCTATGAAGAAATAACCAAATATAAAAAAGCTCATTTTAATTTTTGAGTGAACTATTCCTTTAAAGTCAAAGTTTGAACAACATGAAGTAAATGATGACATCATTTTCATTCATTTATTTTTTCTCCAACACAATGAGAGCTTTTTAGTTTTATCCATTTGGTTCAATCCCATATTCATCCTTGCATAGAATTCAGTGTGGTGACAGATTCATGCTGATCTGGCGTGTTATGTGTGAGGAGCATTTTCACAAATCATCTGGATCACCACAATACAAATTGACATTTGCCCTCTTTCCCAATCACTCAGTGATTCAGAGGCCAGACCTTTGCTTGGTCTGAAGCAGAGAACATAACATATCCTATGAATAATGCAGCACTTTTTACATCATAGCACAGGCTGCAGGCAGTCTGCATTGTGTCTCGGGCCCCTGTAATGAATTATGAACGATGAGCAGCTCCTCTACAGCTGGAGCAGGTCAGGAGATGTGTGTCCGGGGCTGGTCTGTGCTCAGCAGGGGGTCTGCTATAGGATGCACTCAAGCGTCCCATCCCCTACTGTTGGCACGGTCTGGCGCTTCGGCCCTGGACTCTCCTTTACATCTGGGTCAGAGGGTGTAAATGGCACTGCATTCCACTGGTGCAGTTTGTCCTGGTGAAACTATACCCTGATGGTGTCCAAAATCAGAGCAATCTAAGATCTGAGAAAAAAATTGTCTGATTGCCAAAAATCTGGGTGGCATTTCCTGTGTAATTCATACCAATTGCTACATTGACGATAAACATGATTTCATGTTCCAAGTAGCCTGTGAGTTACACAACTCCTCAAACAAAACCAGTTTTCTCTAAACAGCTTTGTACCTTTCTTCTTTACAGTTGTTTTGCAATTTCTGAATGTGATTGCAATATTTTAAAAAGAAGTTGTATTAGTAACCTAGCCATCAAAATAAAAAAAACAAACAAACAAAAAAACTGTTTTGCATTTTTAATGCTTTAAAAGGTCTTTCTCCATGAAAAGGAGATTTTTTTTAAAAATTATTTTTTATTTTTTTGAGGGAAATTACTTCTTTTGTTTAGCAAGGATGCATTAAATTGACCAAAGTGACAGTAAAATCATTTATAATATTACAAAAGATTTTATTTCAAATAAGTGCTGTTTTTAAACTTTCCATTCATCAAAGAATTCTTAAAAAAGGTATCATTCCTTTCACAATAATTTTAGGCAGCACAATTGTTTTCAACACTGATTATAATAAAAATTAGCATATTAGAAAGATTTCTGATTGATCATGTGACAGAAGACTGGCATATATTTATAACACATAAAACATTAATATAGTAAACAGTTATTTTTAAGTACTTTAGGGATTAGTACTTTTTTTAAAGAATTTAAAGAAATAAATACTTTATTCAGCAAGGATGTGTCAAATTGCTGAAGTGATAGTAAAGACATATTGTTAGAAAAGATTTCTATTTTGAATAAATGCTGTTCTTTTTAACATTTTATTCATCAAAGAATCCTGAAAAAAGTATCACAGGTTTCCAAAAAAAAAAAAAAAACCCAGCACAACTGTTTCCAACATTGATAATAAATTTCTAATAATAGATTTCTGAAGGATCATGTGACAATGAAGACTCATGAAAATTCAGCTTTGCATCACAGGAATAAATTATATTTTAAAGTATAATAAAATAGAAAATTGTTGTTTTAAATTAATATTTAATAATATTTCACAATATTACTGCTTTTTTATTTTTGATCAAATAAATGCAGCCTTGATGAGCAAAAGATAGCTCTTTAAAAATATTAAAAATCTTACTGACTCCAAACTTTTGAATAGTAGTGAACAGTAATGTCATAAAATTAATGTTTTAAGTCTGACATTATAAATATATATGCACTCAGATCATATGAACAGAAATGTGAATTAAAAAATTATAAAATATACTCTGGCACACAACAACAAAGCTGAAAGCTGCTGTTCTCTCAAAATCTAAATCAAGAGTAACTCTCATCATCTGAGCAGAACAACAAGTGGAGCATGTGCATTTAACAGAAAAAACAAAAACCAAGAAAAAGAGTCTTCGGTAAGAAAAATGGTTAAAAAAAGCACAAATACCAAAGCTTTATAAGTGTTTTAAGAGCCGGTAAACTTATGATATCGGTTTACCAAACATATTAACCCTGGTCTTAAATTACAGGCTGTTTTCAGTGAGGACTCTTCATTTATGTTGTTATTTAGTCTAGGGCTCTTCGTCTGGGGATTTGGCCCTTAATGTTTTGTTTGGTTAAAACATATGAGTTAATTTTCCAGCAGCTGATTTTCTCATTTCCTCATACTCAGAACAAAACAATTGCCATTATCTTGCCAAAAAAACAAAACAAAACAAAAGCTTAACCCAACATCATAGCAATATTGCACAGTATCTAATAGACTGAGTGTTTCATTCACTGCTAATGTTTTACCCACAGTCTCCAGAGACAGACAGCAGCAGATAGGCCCATCTGTCTGGATATGGTACAGTGCATCAATGTTTCATGATTCCTTTCCTGTCTGGTAATTTCTTGCAAACTCCATCTCCCAAAATGACACTACTTGTCTATTTTAAATATATCTTCTCCATTAATTAGCTTAACCCTGCCATGCAATTTAACATTACATGAAATTGCATCATAGAGAATTCCATTACGACACAATAAATCACCGCTCACATATTACTTTTAGCCATTGCAATTAGCACATTGCGTTGCAATTGAAATGAAGTCATCTTTCTTTCTAACTATTAAGGTCACACCCGCATCCTCTGAAGATCCTCTGCTAGCAGACGTTCCCATTTTTCAGGTATTGCTCCTGATGACAACCTCACTCACACACAATTAGAGATTTACCCAGTGGAGGACTTGGATATTTACTTTTCATATCCCACTGTCCCTCCTCATATATTATTCTCATGTATTAACTAGCCTATCCTCATCACCATATAATGAAAGTCATTTTTCTATGCATTTATCATGACCTACTTAGCACCATGTAAATTTTTAATTTGCAGTGGCTCTGATATTACAGCAAGGCACCCTTAATGCCATTCTATATCTTACTGTACTAAATGCGAATTGATTTGAGGGGATATGTTGTATGAACAAACATTAGGCTAATTTACCTGTTTATTCAGAGTGAATAGAGAGTTGGTCCTGTTTGTGTAGTATACTGGTGCAACACTGCAGGACATATAAAAGCACCTCCAGTTATGAGAATATGACTAATGTGCTTTCATCTGAAACAAGAGCTATGCTTACACAGGCATCAATTATCAAACAATACTCCTCGCTAACACAATAATCTGAAAAGGAAATCGCCAAAGCATTTTCCAATTGCGTAAATATGGTCATATTTGTAATAAGAACCGAAATAAGATGCAGAGATTTTAGTTTTGTTATTCAAGATGCGTACACATAATCAGAGGCTTTAGCATAATTGTTTTGGCACACCCTAGTGCAGTTTATATAGCCTACGCCTATACATATAGGATCGTCTATTATTTATTTGTAAAATGTAATTCTATAATAAATTAAAAGAATTTTTAGCTTTGTTCTACTAGGCTATTTCTTTGTTATTACAATGCTCCACCACGATGATTTAGCCTAACTTAATTTGTTCATTTAATTGAATTAAATCAATGAATTTTTATTTAATTCAAATGTCAATTTTATGTTACCCTTGGCTCATTGTTTCTTATTTTCCTGTTTCATTGTTTACTCGTTATTTTGTTGTTGTTGATAACATGTTGTGAGTTGTATTCATATATACACTGTAAAAAAATTATTCATCTGTATTTACTTTTGTAGAAAGGGGGGAAAACCTAAGGCAGGCGTGGCAATTTAACTTTGAACGTGCGAGACTTCCGGTGTCATCCGCTTCCAGTTGTTTTCATTGTACTGGTATTTCTTTCCAAGTTATTTTAATTCACTGTCGTAATCATAAAAACATTAGTTTGTAATGGAAATAGGTCTCTCACATTCACAGAAATAGGCTTACTTCCGCGGCAAGGCTGGTTGGACTCATCTTATCGTAGGCCTCATCTTGTCTGTTTGCGTGTTATCAGTTTCTTTGCAACGCGATGTTTTTCCACCACTGCGTGAGAAAATGGACGTTTGGCGTGAGAACAAAGAGTCTCACGCAGAATGCGTAAAAGTTGGCATCCTTGTTCCACGTTGCAAAGTAATGTATCCAAAATAAAGACAGGAGAACACAAATACTAATATTGAATAATATAGTAATGTTGAATAAACTAATACTGAGTAACATTTGTAGTTACTGACACATTTTAAACCATTCAGAAACGAAATTATAGGCTATAAAGTATGTAGGCTCTAAATGATAATGTACTTTTGAGACTCCACTTTTGTTTTGACTCTTTGGAGTGAGACATCAATAAAACTATAAAAAATATCTCCTAAAATTAACTTTTAAGACAACCATAAAGAAACGCCACTTTTGCAAGAAGACTAAAACATTCTAGTCAATGATTTTTCAAACAATGGTGAGGCTCCCCCTAGTGGTTGTCTGCGTTTTAACAGGAGAGGAAATCAAGACCGTTCTCTACAAGCCTTTATTAATAACATTGCATGCAATAAAATACAAACTCCAAAAATAACAAACATGTTTCACAAGACAACTGTCTGAATTTGTAACATATTGCATATTCTGAAGCATCTGAAATAAAATAGGTATTCTTATAATCCCTTTTCCAAAATTAAACGTTCTTTCCTCTTGAATAAGATACAAGTTTGCTCAATCAAAGCAAGGCTCTTCATGCAGCTGTTGTAATAACTTTATAATACGTTTTCTGTCCCCTGTTCTTTCAAAGCTGTCGATCCTAAAGCCTTGAATCTTGCTTTAATGTGGCACAACTTGAGCACAGATCCATTATGATAAATCACAAAGCAGTTTTAAATGGATAAAATGACCAAATATGAACAAATATCCTTTTAAAACCACTGTTTTCACTGTCAATGCACCAGCACTGCTGCCTTTGTAATCTTCCTTCTCAAGCCAAATGCACTCTGTACATGTTTGCTTTAAAATAAAATGTTGAGCATTCAAACATTTGTGCCTTAAGTATATAAGTTATTATATATTAAAATATTTTTTTTGGTTGCAGTTTTTGCATTTCAAATGACAATCGTGTTGTCTGCTATGCCACCAAAGCTTTTTAATTTAAAAAGTCAGATATTAATAATATGGATCCCCAGTTCCCACCTCCACCAGTGCTGTTGTATTAGTCCTACACAAAAAGAGTTCTGGGATCACGAGAAGTTAACGCAGCATCTTGAGTTTGCGGTAAAACGACACGGCCATGAGGGCAGCGACGGTGCCCACAATGACGAGGACGGCCAGAGCAACGCCCAGTCCTACAGACGCCCCGCTACCACTGTCCTTCTGTGCACTGCTCACGCCTGTACAGGATAACAAGGGACAGCAGGTTACTACCAAATTTTCTGGCATTCTTCTGTAAATGAATCACATTGATGAGGCTTACCTTCTTCCTTAGTGGCAAGAGCTGAAAGAAAAAACAATTTGCGGTTATTATTTAGCTCATTTATGTGTTTTGAAATGGCTTGGACTATATAAAATGCTTTTTTCCGTTAGTATCATATATTATGACAAGGATAGTGAGGTAGAAGAGAGCCATACGGGTCTCTGCTTTAGTCCTAATAGGTCCTGAGGTGATGAGGGTGGTGTCTGAGAGGCCATCTTTAATTGTTGTTGTCTGTATATCCCGTCTCCTCCTCCTGTTGCATTGCTGATCAGTGAAAACGGATCAGGGTTAAACAATATAGCAGGACACGTTTATCTGGTCATTCAGTTAAGACCTCAGTTCTTGTAGTCTTATAGGCCGGTTTGAAGAGCGTGTGGTACCTTGAACTGGGCGCAGGTGCTGGTTTCACAAAGCCTGGTGATGCAGTGGAGGTAGTAGGTGGAAATGGTCTGGTTCTGCTGCTCGGTAAAGCGGAAGGCTGGGAAGCTAAAGCGAGCCTTCTGGCTGTTTCCATTCTCCAACATGGTGGTCATCTGATCCCGCGAGCACCTTTAGGAAAAGGAGAGAAGGAGAATTTCAAGTGTGTTACAGAACTAGTTGACCAGTGAATTTCCATGGCTTTGTGGCTTTGTTTCTGACTTTAGAAAATAATTCTGTAGAGACGCTAAAACAACAATTTCTAATTGATTAAATATTAAATTATTTATTTTTGACCATTTTAATTTAATTTTGTTTTTATTTATATTTTTGTAGTATGAATATAGAATATAAAATAAATTAGACAACCAATGAATTTCCATGGAGTATTTAAAATAATTTTATAGAGACTAAAACAACAACTTCAACTGACGAAATATTCTTTAAAATAATTTATTTTTTATTATATTATTTATTCATAATATTTATTACAAATATAGTATATTTTTATATTTATTATATTAGTTGCTTACATTAATAATTCATTTAATATAAATATAAAAATTAATAAAATATAAAATAAATTATATTATATTATAAAAGTTATTTTTAACATGACTTCTCTCAAAATTCCCTGACATTTCAAAACTTCCCTTTTTTTAGTTTTTTTTAGACTTACGGGACAAAGAGGTTGAAATAGGTTGAATTGGTGGGTAAGGCTGAGATGGAAGCATAGCAACGATCCAGCAGAATATGATACCTGTGGAGGACAGAATCAGTCAGTTTCTACATTAACTAATGATGGCATATCTTAGAAGAAACATCAGGAAATGTTACTCACTGTGAAGTCAAGTTTGCTGCAATGACTTGCACGTAGACTCTGGTTCTGAGCTCAATACCAATAGCTGGGATAACTAGTGGAGCTGTGTAGTTTACATCCTAGAGACACAATTCAAATATGTTAAGCTATGGACACAATACGACACAGCATAGATAGATTTGGGAAACATCTTCCCTCATTGTGTATTTACTTTGAAGAGCTGCATGCTTAAAGTGCTGATGAAGCTACCATTGTTGTCAATCACTGCAATGGAGGAGGATGACCTGAAGAGGGAGGTAAAGGTTAGAGATTACAAGTGATACACAGTTAGAGCCCTTGAAAATAATTATTCACTACTCGGTTAAGAATGTCAACAAGATGCATACTCTTCACTACTGTTCAAACTACTGTTCTGTTCATTTTTTAAGTCTCGTATGCTCACCAAAGCTGCACTTATCTGATCTAAAATACAGTAAAACAGTATAATTTAATATATTTCAGAATGTAATTTACTCCTTTGTTGGCAAAGCTAAATTTTCAGCATCATTTCTCCAGTCTTCAGTGTCACATGATCCTTCAAAAATCATTCTAATACACTGATTTGGTGCTCAAGAAACGTTTATTACTATTAACAGTGAAAACAGTTTAAACAGTTTAATATTTCTGTGGAAATCGTGATACATTTTTCATTTAGGATTCTTTGATGTCTAGAAAGTTCAAAAGAAAAGCATTTATTTGAAATATTTTATGACAGTATAAATGTCTTTACACTCATTTTTGACCAATTTAAAGAACATGGACCAGTCCAAAAGTTCATTAAAACTGTGACTGGGAGACTAGCTAAAACGAATTTACGCTGGTTTAGGATTTTTGATTATTTCAGCAGAATTAATCTGTTAAGAGAGTTAAAAGAGCTTACACATCAACTTGTGTATTGTTGATCAGGTACTCGAGAGGATATGCGCAGGAGTAAAAATAACTCAGCTCGGCGTTGTAGGTCACTGTCCCAATAGTGGGGTCAAAAGATCTGACCACCCCACTGACGTTCACCGTCTGGATGTTAGAGAAGTCCGAGAAGATGCCGGTCCCTGGAGCGCTGGTGGTCTACAAATTAAGACAATGAAATGAATTAGACTTGCAGAGAGAGATTATAAAACTAATCTTTTTTAGCGTTTTGAATACTTGTCAACAAGACGACTGACCCCTGTTGGTAACCTCGCAAATTTGGTGGCTTGGGGCACTTTCAAACTCACCAGAGAGCAAGATCATTTTGGTTTAAGCTGTTTTTTTAATTAGAGAATACTTGATTGGTGTAAATATAGCCTAGTTTAAGATGCAGTAATACTCACGCGGAAGATGCTGCCGCAGGCGTCTAATTGTCTTAGCGGGAAGCTGAAGCGCACGACCGGAGGATTCGCAGTCGCATCCACCGTTCCCCGACACAACGGATCATTTGCGATTCGATTCAAAATCAGCAAACTCTCGTTATATCCAGTGTAAATGACCGGGCAGATCTGGATGGCCAAATTTATAGACTGGGTCCCGCAATACACTGCGATGTCGGTGTAAGCTGTAATACAAAAACAAGCTCCCTGATGTCTTTCCTATAAAACTGATTCATTGTTTTAGATTTAAAAGCAGATACAATAATTACTGGAGACAAAACCATGCAGGGCAATAGGCCTACCTGGACGCCTGAAGGAAGTCCCACACTCACTAGCAGTAAGAGCCAGGTGGCCTTTAACCAGCGCACCCAAAATCAAGAAACTGAGTAGAACCATGTCAGCTATCTGCTCTTCATCAATGTCCAAAAATGACCGTTAAATGACTCTCAGCACCCCAGAGAAAATCTAAAAGGTATCCTTGCTGTTAAAGATCCTTTATCTTCTCAAAGTCTCTAACTCTGACAGGCTTCAGTCTCTTATTTATATATGTATGTGTGTCTAGAATAAGTTAGTTAGAGTGCTTCCGCAGGATTGGGCCAAAACAAGGTCATTTGCCATTCAGTACGGTTGCTTGAGTTCTCGAGAACAATTCACTTTTGTGGATAAGGTACCATTACCTTGAGGCAAACCTTGAAACTTTACACATCACCTTTAAAGTTAGACCATAAACAATGACCACTGTCTTTGTCCTCTTGTACATCCTGGAACATATTAACATGTAATTTAATAAACTAAGTACAAACTCTATTGAAGAAGTACACAATATGTGGGAGGTCCTGTCTTCTCTTTGGACCTCTGACCTTGGATGCCTTTTAGGTGGTTTGTTACCTTGATGGTCACTGCCTGAAATCACACATGTAGTGATGGTTTGTACACACCTGTTTAGGTGATTGTGATGATGATTGTCAGAGATATGCTAAAGGGATTCATTGTAGAACACAAAAGAAGATATTTTAAAAAAGTGTTTTTTGTCCAATGCAGTGGTATCCAAAACAACACTGGACTTTCATTACATGTTCAAAACCAGGTGAAACATTAATCTGTTTCAAAGAACACAGAAAGTCATTCAAGTTTGGAACGACATGAGGGCGAGTAAATGAAGGCAAATTGTGCATTTTTGGGTGAAATATCCATTTTTAGCCTACAAATGAACAATTTAGTAATTCTGAAGCTTTTTGAATAGTAAAGTTTCCATGAAAATACTAGAGTTTTGGATTCTTCCTGTGCTTCTTATCAACAGTTAATGATGTGAAATCTGTGAAAATGAGGTAAAAATTCATAGGAAATACCAATGGAATGGTAATATGAACCTGTCAGCTGAGCTACCTGGGAAGGACAACACTTTTTCTAATTAGGGTCAAATCAGTGTTTTGGGTGTTGGCCTTCTTCTATTGTCAAGGACACAAAACCATGGAAAATGTTACAGACCTCATCATGATATGATGCTGGCCATGACGTATTCAGTTAAATATATTAGCAAAACAATGCTGTGTACTGTGGACTTTACACACGCATAAGAGCAAAGACCTCAGCGAACATAAGAAATGGAAGGGAGATAAACAAGCACAATTTTTCTAGCTTTTGACTCACTGCAGGCCCTGTAGTAATCTGGGATTATGTAGAGAAAGGATGCAGATTGTGGAGATCTGCAGTGGCACTGTGAGAATTAAATGGGTGCTTTGTGTCTGTGTTGTATTTTCAATGTCATTTCTTGTGGCTGAATAAAACAGATTGTTAGAGTGTGATTTTTGGTGCAAATATGGTATATATTGCAAATGATCTATAAAACTGATACAAATGCAGAAAGTAGTGAATGAGACATCAGTTTGGATTAATTTTTATAATAAAACATTAAAAATGTCCATTTGCAGCTGACAAACAACAGGTTGTACATATTTACAATTTGAACTGAAAAATGGCACATCAGTTTAATAACACTATAAATGTGCATCTAAAAATATCTGACATTTCATTTATATTTTTAACTATTTCATGCAAATTAAAAACAAATGAACAAAATTGTCTAGGTGAACAGCGTCTGTGTCATGTTGTTTATTACCATAGAAAATAACTGTGATTTGTCCCTCCATTTGTAAAAATAAACAAAAACTGTACTAAAAATCAATATTAATTGGGCTGTATTTTCAGTTGCTGCTAGTTGCTGCCAACTAGTATTTAACTAGGAAGACCTCTGTCTCATTTTCTTCTTTTTTTCATCACTTATTTTACTCATTGCACATATAAGTACATTGCATATATACACAGTTTAAAAGATCAACAATAATTCATAAAGCAAATAATCTGCAATCTATATGCAAACAATCTACATTTGTTTTGTGCTCTGCACTTCAAGACATAAAGGATCACAGACCCTGATACGGATAGTAATAAACTGAGGTATTTTAAAAGGGACTATTAGATTCATATAAGTTCAAATGGGAAAACTCTTTGACAAAGCCACCCAATGGCAACTGTGTGACATGCGAGAGCAGTGACCAAATATTGTTTGACGTATTTCAGTGCCCTCTGGATCTGGACGTCATGGTCATCTGAAGCTGAGGTTCCAGACCCCTATCAGACTAGAAGGGCTGGGCTTCCTGAGCAGCCTGAGGGAGAGGATGAAGAGGCCCAGGCTCGTCACACCCAGCACAACCACACCTGATATCAAGGCACTGGTTACGGCATTGAGATGCTGGGAGGATCCACTCACTGCAGGGGCACAGAGAGAGGTGAGTGGGGGTGAATGGGCGAAAGAAGAGGTATGTGGAGTGAATGGGGTTGAGTGGGATGGGGGTCAAAATCAGACAAGATAGTTCTGTAAATGGGTACCACAGCTGTCATGGATCTCATTTGCAGAACTTGACACTGGTGTCCATTGTTTCACTGTGAAAAAAGAGCTGATGTCTCACAGAAAGGACACGGCGGGGTGGGGTGGCAGTTGGGGGGCCTACTAATGAAAAACATTTGGCAGGCTACTTAAAATTTTTTGACCTCTTAAGAAAAATCTTACCAAGTTGTGAGTTGTTGGTTGGAGATTCATCTGCAGAAAACAATAAGTTTTTGTGGTAAATGGTTTTATGGTTTAATACTTTCTACGTTGAACTACATCAAATGCATCTCAAACATTACATTGAAAATATTAAACAAATACTACATTTGTACTCAATTCAAATGTATGTACAAAAATAAAAATCTTACAAAAATAAGTCAAACACATAAAATCTACTTAACATCACACTGCTGGTGTTCCCAGCGTGCACTGGGGCATGAATAACTGTTTTTATTCTTTTCTTTTACACCATGTTGTTATTGATTTTGCTGTCATGTTTAGAAAAATTATCCATTGATTGTTTCCATGATCATGCTTTGTGTACCAAATGCTGAGGTCTGTGAAATCGACTACCTCTTGTTTCTTAAAATACATATTAAAAACATATGTTGTCTCACAGAAATGAAAATATGGATTGTACAGTTGTTTGAAATATGACTATTTAACGTGTAAAAAAGTTTAGTTATGTTTTTTTTTAAAAGAAATTAATAATTTCATTCAGCAAGGATGCATTTCTGTTTCAAATAAATGCTGTTCTTTTGAACTTTCTGTTCATCAAAGAATGAAAAAATGTATCATGGTTTCCACAAAAATATTAATCAGCACAACTATTTTCAACATTGATAATAAGAAATGTTTCATTAGCAGCAAATCAGCATATTAGAATAATTTCTGAATGATCATTTACTTTTGCACCATTAATAATTAAATTTACTAAAAATACTAAAACAAAACAAAACAAAACTGTGCACCAACTTTTGAAGGAAATTTAGATTTTATTTGTCCTTTTTTTTAGTGCATTAAACAGACTATAAAGCTGAGGATGGCTCTCACCGCTCCTAGTGATTATGGGCCCTGCGGTTATGACGGCATCCCCTGAGGATGAACCTGATACGACATGTTCATCCACAGTGTCTCTCCTCTTGCGTTTTCCACAGATCTGCCATGAGAGATATTACAGCCAGCGCTCTCGTTCAGTTACTACACTTAAAATACATTATCAACCATAAAATACTTCAGCATTATGACTGTTTACCGGCATTAGTATTGCACAGTCATCTACTCGACACAGCTTTGTAATACAGTGCAGAAACACGGTGGACATCTTCTGGTTCTTATGTTTCACAAAACGGAAAACTTCAAACGCAAAGCGGCCCATTTGACTTTTTCCGTTCTCAAATACAGTTGTCTGCGGGTCCTTGTAGCACCTATATAAACCCCCACAAAAACAAAGCCTTTTTAAACTTGAGATTTGCTAAATCTACAGATTACAAATTGATTATCTTCAGTCATACCCATACACAACCGTGCACACACACACACACACACACACACACTCTCACACTCACACACACAAAAGATTTCCTATAAAAGGCCTTTGTGCATTGTATAGTTGAGCAGGTAATGAGGGCTCACCGAGTTAATGTGCACATAATTTCAGAAAATACTAAATTACCCAAAGAAAAGGTCATAGCGTATCCCATCATTAGGGTTCCCAGAGGGAGTGGCGTAACAGTGATCCATCAGAACGTTCCACCTGTGGGGAAAACACAGTCATTTCTGCTATTAATGGGAATCAAAAAAAAGAGAGACTTAGTTAATAGGGGCTCAAAAACTCATTATTTACCCACGTAGAGAATATTTCTCATAATTTATATTTCTTAATATAGTAATATGTCACACTTTATACTAGTAATGAGTTTATAATGAGTTTATAATATATTAAAAACATATATTTCTCTGTACGATATACCTCCTGTCCAGATTTGTAGCCTTAACTGCAGCAAACACTCGAGTCTTCAAGGACAGGCCGGACATTGGTATAGAGATCAGCTGACTGAAGGTTGAGTCCTGTAAAATATGAAACAAAGAAATTTAGCTACTGTAATGGTGGTCTAAGTCATTGTTCATTGCAACATCTCATTTTTTACATTTTAATATATCTTTGAGAGCTACATACATATTTTTGTACACATCCACAATATAAAATTGATAATAACAGATCCTAAGGAGAAATCATTTATAATACAAATAAGTCAAATTTCATTTGTAATTCCAATTTAATTAATTTCTCAAACAAATATACAGCAACAACAACAATAATAATAATAATGAATAATTAATTTTTAATTTAATTAAACTTTAAGTAAAAAGTTACATTTTAAGTAATAAATTTGTATTTCAATTTGAAGAAATGTTATGTAATTTATGAATATTGTGAATCTTCTTGAAGTGTTTAATAATAACAACAACAACAACAACAACATGTAATTAAATGGTCCAGAAAATGTATGAAACATTTGTATTGCTTTACAAATTCATACTTTAAAATGCATTTTATTTTATGAACTACAGAGATCACTCACATTGTAAAGCACCAGACTAAGAGTGCTCAAGAAAGTGCCGTTGTTGTCTTTCACTGATATTGCAGCGGATGAGCTGGTAAAGGAGGTTGAAAAACAAGACATTATGGCTGTTCACAGCAGAAAGTATCAGCAAAGCATTGATTATTCTGATAAATGCAGCACAGTTCTTTGACCAAAATAGTTGTAGAAGTAGGTTATTACGTCAGAAAACAGACTTACGCTGCCAGCTGGCTGTTGTTGAGCAGGTACTCCAGAGGATAACTACAGCTGAATTTATACACCAGACCTGGCAGGTAGCTGATAACAGTTGGAGGGTCTGGGGTGTCAATGTAGCCCGATATATTACCCATCTGTACCATAGAGATGTTCCCATAGGCATTAAAGCCTTGAGATGTAGAAACCTGATTAGAGAAACAAAACAGTATTGAAATTTAATCTTTAAAATCACATATCAGTTATGTTACGTAATACAGTATTAAAGGAATAGTTTCGCCCAAAAATGAAAATTTGCTGAAAATGTACTCTGGCCATTCAAATTGTAGATGATTTTGTTTGCTCAGTGCAACAGATTTGTGGAAATTTAGCATTATGTCACTTGCTTATCAACGGATCCTCTGCAGTGAATGGGTGCCGTCAGAGTCAAAACAGCTGATAAAAACATCACAATAATCCACAAAAATATGTCTATAGATTTTGATGTGAGAAAACAACAGGAAAAGACTTTTTCACTGGAGGAAGCGTTATTACATATTATGGATTGGTATTTTAGCCAGAAGCAATGGTTTAAAATTAAAAAATGTCTTAATGATGGATTTGTTTATAACAAAAACACAGCTTTTCACTTCACAAGATGTTCACTGATGGACTGGAGTGGTGTGGATTACTTGTGGATTATTGTGATGTTTTTATCAGCTGTTTGGACTCTCATTCTGATGGCACCCATTCACTGCAGAGGTCTCCACATCTGTTCCAATGAAAAAAAAAAAAAACTCATCTACACCTTGGAAGGCCTGAGAGCAAACTGTCATTTTTGGAAGAACCTTTCCTTTAACATAAACAGAATAGCTTGGGCAAAAAGTTCAGATATACAGTTCAATGGAACTGAATGATTACCATATTCATACACCATGGTATATATTTCCATAATACATGTCCAAAAACTATAATACCACCATAGTACTTGTGTGTATGTGAATGTATCCCTCACTTCCAACATGTTTCCACAGGCCTCCAGTGTGCTCAGGCTGATACTGAAGAGCACAGCTGTGGGGAAAGTGTTGTTGTTTATGAAGCCTCGGCATTGGGCGTCTCCATGACGACTGTTCAGGGCCAAGTCAGCATCAGTGTATCCAGAGTACAGCACAGGACAGAGGTTAATCTTTAGTGTGATTGTCTGAACGCCACAGTATACACTGATATCTCTCTCACCTTGAGGAAAAAAACAATGCAAATAAATGAAACCTCAATATATGTGTTGCAATTGGAGACAGCATTCCAATCAGTCCAAAAGTCATGATATTATCATTATTATAAATTTCAGAATGTTTTAGTATTTGGTTCGTCCACCTTTTGCTCCACAACTCCACAAGCAAGAATATTTGATCTTTTGGAGCTGGAAATACTTGCTCATTTACTTCATAACATTCATTTGTTATACATTTCTCAAAATCCTAAAATGTCCTTTTATTTCCAGGTTTAAAATAAGTTGTAAATTCCAGATTTTCAGTGCAGACTCAAACTTTTGGATCCCACATATATGTAATAATATTTTCATTATCTTACATAGTTACATAAAAAAGTGAGTTAGTTACAGAAAAATAAGCATTTATAATTATTTTTTTTATATAATAATAAATTATTAATTATTTAAAATTGATTTATTTAAACTACTGTTCAAAAGATTGGGGATGGTAGGATTTTTAATGTTTTTAAAATAAGTCTCTTATGCTCATGAAGGCTGTTTGTAATCAAAAATACATTCATATTAATAATAATAATAATAATAATAATAATTACAACAAAAACAACAACGATAATAGTCAGTAATATTGTGAAATATTATTACAATTTTAAATTATATTTTAATTTAATTATAATTATATATATATCTATATATATATATAGAGAGAGAGAGAGAGAGAGAGAGAGAGAATATCATGTTTTTATTTTTTATTTATTTTAAAATATTTTAAAATTTAATTTGTTCAGCACCCCTTACTCCAATCTTCACTGTCATATGATCCTTCAGAAATCATTCTAATATGCTGATTTTTTGGTGAATATTTGTGGAAATTGCAAAAAATTTAAGCATATATATATTTCAAATAAACAGCATTTATTTGAAATAGAATGGGTTTCAACATTATAAGTGTCTTTACTGTCACTTTTGATCAATTTAATGCATCTTTGCTGAATGGAGTATTAATTTCTTTCAAAACAAACAAACAAACAAACACACAATTTTACTGACTTTTGAACTGTAGTGTGTTATTGTTTATTTGGCTTTTCTTACCAGGGAATCTGCTGTGGTAGTTTGGATCACAGTTGAATCCATTGAATTGTGTAAACACTAAATGAATCCCACTGAAAAGCACAAGAGGAACACATATCCACTCCATTTCAAAACCTGGAGAGGAAGGAGAACAAACATTTTTGCCATTTCAAAAAATCAAAATTCAAACAATGACCGGCATAACAGTAACATTTTGGTCTTAACAACACGACAACACGATAATAGCGTAAAGTGTTGACTGAGTCTCTTACTTCAGTCCCCTGATGAAGGTGAGCTGCGCTCCATGCGTTTCGGCCTGCTGCCGGTGAGTGAATGGGCAGCCTGGCATCTCCACAGGGCCGCCCGCACCACGGGCCAAAACAATGAGCCATTATCAGAAGCCTTAAACAAAAAGAGCTGTCCTGGACAACATGGGAAAATCCATCACAATCTCAATGCGCTGAACAAATCTTTTTTATGGAGCCAGAAACATGAGCAGCTTTTACGATTTCCCACTCGTCTCCTCATGGCTTGATCTGCCTCTGTCATCGCTCAATAATGTCTGAGCTCAGTGTGGGACTGAAGGCAGGAATTATGTTTTCATCGGTGGCTGAAGTGAGTAAAGGGCCTATTCTCTCTGTCAGTCCATCAGGGTTGATAGTGAGTGTGCTGCTATTGTCACACTGGCCTCCCGGTTCCTCACGCTTATCTCAACCAGAAACGCTCAGTGATGATGAGGATACAATCACAAACTGCCCATTTTTGACATTAAATAGTAAAGCTAATAGATAATAGCTTCCATATCTAATACTCTGATTTAATCAGTTTATATTTCATAAATAAGATGTGTTAGTATGCAGTAACTACTTTTTAAAGCAGCTATATCATATCTATACACATATGAAGTTGACTCAAGAGCATGAATCATTCTAATATGCTGATTTGGTGCTCAAGAAACATTATCAATGTTGAAAAGAGTAATATTTTTGTGGAAACCCTGATTTTTTTTTGAATAAGAATAACATTTATTTAAAATAGAAATCTGTTTTAACATTATAAATATCTTTACTGCCAACTTTTGATCAATTTAATGCACCTTGTTGACTAAAAGTATTAATTTCTTTCAGAAAAACAAACAAAATCTTACTCACTCCAAACTTTTGAATGGTAGGGTGTTAGTGCTTACATTCTGCAGGTTGGTGAAATGTCATAGACTCTAATTATGAGTCATAAACAATATTGAGTTTGTTGGGATGCTAATGGTCCACAAAAGGATCAAATGGTTGCTGCTTTTGAAGAATGCTACTCTTATTAGGCTGTTTTGAAATCAAATATGTTGAACTTTGGACAGGGCTACCATTCAGACTAAATGGGATCAAATGACCCCCTTCTCTTGAAATGAATACAGAATAAATCCTGAAACCACAACCATGTACTGTACTTTACAACACCCACCCATGAATCGAACCAGATGTACTGTCAGGTGGCCATGTGCTCTGATTCATCCTGACGGATTACATGACATCCATTGTTTTTAGTGATCACTGTACTGAGAGCAGCTGCTGAGGTCAGAGCTGTGAGGACAGAATATTCTCATACAGTCATTTATATTTAGGAACAGTTTATAATGCAACCCCAATTCTAGAGTTAAATTTACACAGATATCAAATGTAAGCATATAGCATGTTTATATTACAATCAGAACAACCGCATCTACTTTGATTCATTGCAGGGAATGGCATGGCAATTCATTTCTTATGGGTAGAATCAGCTTATTATTATACCCTCATCAATTTCCCATACAGAGGCATTTAGGTCCGCGCCACTAGCAAATCCAGAAAATAGATGACTGATTCACTTATTTTATTTTAATATAACTTGTTTTTATTACTGACAAATTGTGAATAGCCCACATGGTACAGGCTATATCTATTTTTATGTAAGTTTTATACACTTACTTTGCCCACCAACCCTGAGTGAAATCTATCCGAAACAACTGATAGTAAGGGACTTTCAGCATGCATGTTTTGTTTTGTATGAATAATAAAACCTTTGAAATGTGACTACAGTTTCAAAGGAGGACAAGAGATGTCAGCTAACAGTACAGGGTATTCATGTTATCCATATACAACCTCACTGATGTTGGACCCTCCTATCTGTATATTTTTCTCCCTGTTATTATGTCTTATTTTCTAAAGCAAAAGAGAATTTTCTTTTGTTAAGCTGCTTATATAAAGAAATCCCATAACATTTCTCAATAAGAGGGGAAAAGCATGTGGGTTTACATTTTTAAAAGCTGTTTTATTTTAATTTAAATAAAAAGTGATTTTATTTAAATTAAATGTACATTTATTTAATTACATTAATTCAAATGAATTCATTAGATGCTCTCACCAGCTGATGCTCAGATGGAAAGAAAATAAGTTTTGTTGTTCCTTGGGCTATATGATTAAAGCGCATTGGTTTAGTCATTTAAATAAAAAAAAAAAAACGTTCGTTCGATCTATACGTTTTAAACTAATTAAAACATAACATTAACATTAAACATAAGTATGTTTCATCTCCCACATGAAAGGGAGAGAAAATGATGTGACATCTTCGGTGCCATCGCCATAATGCTTCGATTGCGCCCTCTAGTGTTCATATCAGGTGAAGCATAGGCGTGATGACTTCAGTTGTGTCATTGCTATTAATTTCTGCAGTCATACTGACGCTTACATATAGCACATACATGCAAACCACCATAACCTTTGTTTAAAAATAATTTCTAAACTACTGTTCAGAAATTTTCTGAATTATTGTTCAGAAGATCAACTGTTGCAATAATCGATTCCAGTGAACTGAATCAAATTTCAAGATGAAGTCACTCCTCTTTAAACGTATAAAAAAGATTCTTGGTAACATTCTTTGTATTTTCATATTTTCATCATTCTTTCACTTTAATTTGTCAGCTTTTATAACATTACATTACCTCACTACTAAAATCACAGAATAAGGCTTTTTTTTTTAAAAAAAAAATGTTTATGCACAGTAAAAACAGTAATATTGCGAAGTATTAATCCAATTTATAGTTTTTTTTTATTGTTTTATTTTAAAGTGTAATTCATTCCTGTGGTGCCAAAGCTGAATTTTCAGCATCATTACTCCATCATTACTCCAGTCTTCATGCTTCATGCTACATTTCTTATTATTATCAATGTTAAGTACTCCAGTAACAGTTGTACTGCTTAATATTTTTGTGGGAACCGTGATGCATGTTTTTTTTTCAGTGTTCCTTGATAAATAGAAAGTTCAGAAGAACATTTATTTGAAACAGACATTTTTGTAATGTTGTAAATGGTGTAACTGTCACTTTTGATCAATTTAATGCATGCTTCCTGAATGAAAGTTTTTTTTTAAAAATACTAACCCTAAAATAATCACCCTTCTTCAGAATATCTTTTATGTTTCACAGAAGAAAGAAAGTCATACAGGTTTGGAGCAACTTCTATTTAATGTTTAATTTCTTTAAAATACAATAAAAACTGTTTTTACTGTTTTAATAAAAAATGCATTGGTGACCATTCAACAACATTAAAAAGCTTAATTATTCCAAACATTTGACCCATGGTGTACTGAGGGTCTGTGGACATTTTGTACTTAATTATATGAAACATAAAAACAATGCATATGTATCTTTAAAGGAAAATCACAGACATATACACACACACACACACGTTGATAAATGTGGTTTACGGGAGTCTCCATATATGTAATGCTTATTATACAGTACAAACTGTATTTTTAAACCCATTACTATAACCCTACCAATCACAGAAAACTTTTTGCATTTTTAGATTTTCAATAGGCCTAAATAAATAAAATGAATAGTATTTTTTATCCAATTGGTTTACAAGGACACGGGAGGTGTCCTCATAAACCGTGTTCACGTTGTAATAACTGTTAACTAAATGACATTATACACATTTGCGTCCTCATAAACCATATAAACCTGTACACACGTGTGTAAAAAGTATGTGAAAAATACACAAGTTCTTTTCTCATATTTCACATGCAACGAGTTACGGCATGAGTATAGGCTGTATCTGTCAATAAATATACGATTTGTAATAAATATATGATTAAATATATGATTATTTGACACATTATTACTAGATTTGATGGTGTTGACCCGTTTTTATATGCCAAGAGCATATAACAGTCCTGAAAGGACTGCCTTCAACCTCGAAAAACTTCATGTTTCTGAAAAATTGACATGCTAATATAAATAATTGTGCAGAGGACCAGTACTGTCACTTGAAAAAGCATGAATATGTATTAATTGCGATTTCAATGCTATTTATCTAAGCATTCAGTCACTGAGATTTATTTATTTATTTATTTTTTTTAAGATAATACAATATAAATGAATCTATTTTTAAAAAAAATCAACTATTCCAACACGCGGAAAAATATCCGAATATATTCCTGACTGTGCCTTTATTCCAAGCGCATTTGTAATGGTGAAGGCGTCTGCCTGATCCAGGATCAGCAGCATCAGCGGCATCAGCGGCCAGTGTCCTATATTCCTCCAGCTCTCATGGAACAGCACAGGCCCGCCATTTCACTGAATGCCTTCGCTGCTCTTCAATCCTGCGGGTTTACAGAAATAAAACAGGTGGCGGTTGAACGGTGGGATTAGTGTCGGGAGATGAGTCACGAGCCTTTACAACGCGCGATTGAAACCCGTAACAATGTAACAATTCCGCGGGAGATATTCGCTAACATCATTTGTGGATTCATCATCGTCTCGCGCAGCGGATAACTGTGTGCAAGGCTTCCCATCTGCCTCCTCTTGTCCGACCAATCTTTGTCTCCCCTTATACTCGTCTCGAACGGCAGGAGGTCGACCAGGAACTGTGAACACTATTTAGTAGCAGCGTGAATTTCAATATTCATACGTATTATTTGATTGTCGATCGCTGGAAAGCTTTGAAGATGTCTGGGCAGAGCATTACAGACAGGATAACTGCTGCTCAGCATAGCGTTACTGGATCAGCCGTATCCAAAACAGTGTGCAAGGCAACAACGCACGAAGTAATGGGCCCTAAAAAGAAACATTTGGACTGTAAGTATAATCAACTGAGCGTTTAATATGAATTCCGATGATGAACGTGCGTACAGCTGTTGCTTTGATTGTTATGACTACGATTTTAGGCTATTGTACAATGGGCAGGCCCTGGTTGTGCTAAGCTAATGTGCTTAGACAGGCTCCTATGTAATAATATTGGAAATACAGGCCATTTATGACAAACTGACATGCATCGCTTTCAACTGTATTGAATCAGGACTGTGCATGTGCAATACTGCTATTTTTGTATAAGCAAGAATGAGTGGATTGTCATTAAGTTTGATCCCATAATGCTTTTATAGAGCCCAAATCTATTTGAATACAGTTTATAACCTCATGTAAACCTCCTCAGCAATGCCATACTAGTAAATTCTGGATAAATGTTAATTCCCTATAAAGCTCATTAAGCAGAAGTAAATCAGTGCTATTGTTTTTCTTAAGCTGGTGTGCATGGGTTATTGTAAGGAAGGTGTTTCGGGTGTATTTGAATTGTTAGAAGTTCGTTCGGATTTGATTCTCTTGTTCATTTGGCGACAAGCTGGCAGGTGATGTCAGTGAATGCTGTGCACCTTTAAGAAGTGCTGGTCTAGTGCCAGTCTAGTAAGTCTGTGCTTGAGAATAGATCTCTATTTACGTCTGTCTCAGCCAAGCCTGACTACTCTTCATTAAGTTCTTACAGTGTTATAAGACAAGCTATGACATGTTTGAAGGACTGTAGTTATTGTTGTCAGGATCCGTAGAATTATATGCACCTTTCACTTCACTAACTTAGTTCATTGAGGAACTCAAAAATGCCCATATTTTTTCCTGTGTTCATTTGAAACTTTGTGATAACTACAGATGTATTTGGTAATTTTAATCAGCAGTCTGTTTCAATGTCAGTAAACTTAGAGGGACAGTTCACCAAAATTTAAAATTCTGTCATTAATTACTCATCCTCATGTCGTTCCAAACCGCAAGACCATATTTTGAAAGGAAATTAAGATATTTTTGCTGAAATCCGAGAGCTTTCTGACTCTGCATAGACAGTTTACATAAGGCCCAGAAAGGTAGTAAGGACATTGTTAAAATAGTCCATGTGACATCAGTGGTTCAACCTTAATTTTATAAGCTATGTGTATATTTGTACACAAAGAAAACAGAAATAACGACTTTATTCAACAATTCCTTCTCTTCCATGTCAGTCTTTGACACACGTTCACGACAGTAGGGATGGCTCGATACCATAATTTTGGCTTCGGTACGATACCAGAATGTAATACCTCGGTATCGATACTAAATCGATACCATAGGTGACAAATAACCAGCCTCAAAAGATAAGTGAATTTAATTTTTTAATAATAATAATAATAATAACAGATTCATATCTTAATACCTTTGTATCAAACTAAC
Source organism: Tor tambroides (assembly GCA_021397915.2). Taxonomy (NCBI): domain Eukaryota; kingdom Metazoa; phylum Chordata; class Actinopteri; order Cypriniformes; family Cyprinidae; genus Tor; species Tor tambroides. The sequence goes on from JAFVLL020019389.1 coordinate 53,041, forward strand.
AAAAAACCTACAGGGAACATAGGTTACATTTTGATGTTGGAAAAAAAATGGCTAACTGAAGTAATAAGATGAAAATATATTCAAATCTTCTTATCTTTTCAGTGCAAACAAAATGTCTCAAAATGTAACAAAAAACTACCGGGAACATAGGTTACATTTTGACTGAGTTTGAAGAAAAAAATACAACTTAAGTTGCGCAATTAATGCAACAAATGTTGCTTAATTGTAAAGTGTTATTCTAACAGTCAAAGTAATATTCAAAATCACGTTATTACTTCTCTCTCTCTCTCTCTCGCTCAGATTGTTTTCAGATTTCAGACTCAGCATTAAATATAAATCTCACTCTCTCGGCTGCTTCATATTAGCGGTCGGCAGCGCGTCAGAAACATTCCCTTCATATCATTGATACTAAAATTAATATAGCAAAACTCTTGCTCAATTCAAATCCAATTAATATTCGATTGTATGAAATGCAAGTGCATATATTACGTGACCAAAACTTCACTGGTTCTAGCGTGTCACACACGCACGTTTGAGCTTACTGTATCACATCTGTATGTGCGTTGATCAGTTGTAAATAAAAGTTCAAATTAAATCTGAATTTATGAATGATGCACTCACCTGTCGATCTCTTAATTCTCTGAAAAGATCAGGATGAGCAAGCGACAAATGCTTAAAAATATTTGATGTGTCCCTGTGGCAACATGATTATAGCAACGCTTGCATACAGGTGCAGTAAGGTCGGTTCGTTCACCTTTGTCATCTGTTTTGTATCCAAAGTAATGCCATATTTCACTTCTACTGTTCTCTTTATTTATTAATTTCGGGTGCGTTGATAGAGTTTAATCTGTTTGATCCATCGCATTGTTCTGTTGTCACATTTACCGGTTGCGCAGCAATTTGGGAAGCACTGCCACCTACAGGTGCATTTTGCAACTGCAGCGTATAAAATACCGAATTGAGCAAAATTATGATATTATATTGTTTGAAATATAATATATACAGGTATTTTTCCAGTACCGGTATACCACGCATCCCTACGTGACGCATGAAAAAATATTCTCATAACATCATAAAATTACAGTTGAACCACTGATGTCACGTGGACTATTTTAACGATGTCTTTACTGCCTTTCTGAGCCTTGAATGTGGTAGTTGCGTTTCTGTCTATGCAGGGTCAGAAAGCTCTCAGATTTCACCAAAAATATCTTAATTTGTGTTCTGAAGATGGTCTTATGGTTTGGAACGACATGAGGGTGAGTAATTAATGTCAGAATTTTCATCTCTGGGTGAACTATCCCTTTAACAATTTTTGGTCTTAAAGGGATTAGGGATGGCTCGGTACGCGTATCGGTACCGTTCGGTTCTCGGACAAATTCCAAATGGAAGTGATCATCCCTATCCCCTTGGAGTAGGGACTTTGGAGTGAGCAGGGCACGTGCGTGCCATTATGTAGTCGTTTGGAATGCACTTGGCGAAGGGAGCGATGTAATTTCCTCATTATCAGCTGGCATGTTCCCGTGACAACGCAGCACGGTGTTAATCAGCAGATGTCGCTGTTTTAATGTCATAAATGTCTTTTTATTGTTGTTAGCATAACTGTTGCAAATAAACATACATTTTTATGTTAAAAAGTTTTTAAAATATGCTAATCTATAAAAACTAATATGTATAAAACTTGTTAAAATATAAAATGTATATTTTTTTATGCCGGTGTCCATCAGCGAATCTGTTGACGGACACCGTGCTGCGTTGTCATGGGAACATGCCAGCTGATGATAATGAGGAAATTACATCGCTCCCTTCGCCAAGTGCATTCCAAACGACTACATAATGGCACGCACGTGCCCTGCTCACTCCAAAGTCCCCACTCCAAGGGGATAGGGATGATCACTTCCATTTGGAATTTGTCAGAGAACCGAATGGTACCGATACGCGTACCGAGCCATCCCTAAAAGGGCTATTTTAGCCAAAAATGAAAATTCTGCCATCATTTACTCACCCTCATGTCATTCCAAACCTCTATCACTGTCTTTCTTCTGTGGAACATAACAAAATATATTTTAAAGAAAGGTTATTATTAACTAAAACTGAGACCATAAAGACAAACTTGGTGTACTAATAAAAATAAAATACACATAGATATATTTTAAAAATATTAATAAAATGACAAACACACAGCAAAATTACTATAATTTTAAATAAAATAAATTCAAAATATTAATAACTACTATAATAGCATCTAAAAAGTAACACTGCTTTTAAGAATGTTAGTAACCAAACAGCTTTGGTGCCTATTGACTTCCACTGGATGAAAAAAAAAAACCACTGACATTTCTCAAAATATCTTATGTCATACAGCTTTTACAGTTTTTGGGTTGAACTAACCCTTCAAGTTTGATATATCACATAAATTATGGTTATTTATGGTTCTTTTCACCTTTTGCCTTGTATGTCTGTAGCTGCAGAACAGATAAGATGTGATTCTGAACATTTCCGTTGACATCTTTTGTGGTGAGGGCTTTGTTTCTCAGGAGTAGGAGTGACATAACTGGATGAATCAAAGTTGGCAGTGTTCTGGAGGCAGCTGCCTTACACCAAACCAACCAACCAACCACATGACTGAAGTCAACCTCATTCATTCAGAAAGCAGCAGCTCATCAGAAACAGCTCTACATCACTGACTATAACCACAACTATTCCACTCCCCTGAAGCATATTAGCAGAAGTGCAGTAAACATTTCCTCTAGAAAGTCCACTAGCAGAGTTAGTAGCGGGCTGTGCAATTCCTGTTACATAATCCAGAATAAAGCTCATTTTATATGTAGAAAAGCTTATATATGTGGGCTTTCTCCACAGAGTATTATTTTTTTCTGTTTTATGTTATAAATGCTCGGTAATCCTTTGATTTATTACATTTTAAGCTCTATACCAGTGCACTCCATTGAGTTCTTGCCTGTTCACCCAGTTATTAATGTCAGAAGTTAATGGAGATCTCTGTTCCTGTTGTAGACCTGATACACTGTACCAATGAGATGAATGTGAACATTCCTCAGCTGGCAGACTCTTTGTTCGAGAGGACCACTAACACCAGCTGGGTGGTGGTCTTTAAGTCTCTAATCACAACACATCACCTCATGGTATACGGGAACGAGGTGCGTTACTGTGGACTGTCCTGTCCACTTTTTAATAACATTTTTGTCCATGTGCTTATAAAGATCTGCAAATAATTCTACGCTTTAAACATTTTTTTTATTATTTTGGTTACAGCGATTTATTCAGTACTTGGCCTCCAGGAACACATTATTCAACCTCAGTAATTTCCTGGACAAAAGTGGCCTACAAGGTACAGTATTGAACTATACACATTTATTTCAGCCTCTACAGAGGTTTCATTTTACTTTTGTGCTCATCTTTGGACACATTATTTAAATTGCTGTAAATTAAGCGTTTATTTTACAACATAACGTAATATACACTCACTGGCCACTTTATTAGGTACACCTTGCTAGTACCGGGTTGGACCCCCTGTTACCTTCAGAACTGCCTTAATTCTTTGTGGCATAGATTCAACAAGGTGTTGGAAACATTCCTCAGAGATTTTGGTCCATATTGACATGATAGCATCACGCAGTTGCTGCAGATTTGTCGGCTGCACATCCATGATGCGAGTCTCCCGTTCCACCACATCCCAAAGGTGCTTTATTGAATTGAGATCTGGTGACTGTGGAGGCCATTTGAGTAAAGTGAACTCATTTTCATGTTCAAGAAACCAGTCTGAGATGATTTGAGCTTTGTGACATGGTGCATTATCCTGCTGGAAGTAGCCATCAGAAGATGGGTACACTGTAGTCATAAAGGGATGGACATGGTCAGCAACAATACTCAGGTAGGCTGTGGCGTTTAAACGATGCTCAATTGGTACTAAGGGGCCCAAAGTGTGCCAAGAAAATATCCCCCACACCATTACACCACCACCAGCAGCCTGAACCGTTGAGACAAGGCAGGATGGATCCATGCTTTCATGTTCTTTATGCCAAATTCTGACCCTACCATCTGAATGTTGCAGCAGAAATCGAGACTCATCAGACCAGGCAACGTTTTTCCAATCTTCTATTGACCAATTTTGGTGAGCCTGTGTGAATTGTAGCCTCCGTTTCCTGTTTTTAGCTGACAGGAGTGGCACCCGGTGTGGTCTTCTGCTGCTGTAGCCCATCTGCTTCAGGGTTCAATGTGTTGTGTGTTTAGAGATGGTATTCTGCATACCTTGGTTGTAACGAGTGGTTATTTGAGTTACTGTTGCCTTTCTATCATCTCTAACCAGTGTGCCCATTCTCCTCTGACCTCTGACATCAACAAGGCATTTACGTCCACACAACTGCCGCTCACTGGATATTTATTATTTTTCGGACCATTCTCTGTAAATCCTAGAGATGGTTGTGCATGAAAATCCCAGTAGATCAGCAGTTTTTTAAATACTCAGACCAGCCCGTCTGGCACCAACAACCATTCCACGTTCAAAGTCACTTAAATCCCCTTTCTTCCCCATTCTGATGCTCGGTTTGAACTTCAGCAAGTCGTCTTCACCACATCTAGATGCCTAAATGCATTGAGTTGCTGCCATGTGATTGGCTGATTAGCAGTTTGTGTTACCAAGCAATTGAACAGGTGTACCTAATAAAGTGGCCGGTGAGTGTATGTTATAATAATATTTTCTTTTTTAATTCATGTAATTTGTTTTATAATATTTATTAACTTTTTTTTAAGTTTTAATTTAACATTTGAAATTCCTTTTTCCTGATTGTAGCGCTTTCCCTCTGTGATCCTTAGCAACTACTCCTTAACATTTGTTATAAATAAAATCATTTATTTCTTTATTGGTGTCTCCCTAGGTTATGATATGTCAACATTCATTCGGAGGTATAGTCGATATCTGAATGAGAAAGCGGTTTCATATCGACAGGTGGCATTTGACTTCACGAAAGTAAAGCGTGGGTAGGATATTTTTTTATACATTTTATAAAATGACTTTGAATCTAAAGGTAGTATCTAGTTCCTGCTTTCTCTAGTGTGCTGAATTTTACATTAAGTGCATTATGTAACTCAAAACAGTGATTCATTTGACCAGCAAATTGTTCACTTGATACAAAGTTTTTTTTTTAGCCTTAGTTGTAGTTTTTGTTCTAAATCATTTGAGGGGGATTTGTGCAGCACTAGGTTTGAAGTGCTTGCATTAAGTGCTTGAAGTCATTGCGCTGGATCATCCACTAAACCTCAATGCACTGATCCCCCTAATGTCATTTGACCTATATTTTAAAATCTTTTCCTTAAGGGTGGATGGAGTGATGAGAACCATGAACACAGAGAAGCTTCTTAAAACCATCCCCATTATACAGAACCAGATGGATGCCCTTCTTGACTTCAATGTAAGTTAGAGAGCTGATGGTTGATCTATATACATGTATGTTCACTGCTAAAAGATGACTTATGAATATATGCAATGAATATACTCTGTAGAAGCAAAGTATTTGAGTTGCATATTAGTGCTGTCAATCGTTTAAAAAATTAACTAATCACACATTTTTTCTGAAATGAATCGTGATTAATCCTACCTAACAGTAAAGTTTTTAAATATACTTTTATATTGCAATAATCTCACATTCAATCTTCAAATTAATGTTGAAACAACATAGAGACTGTATGTTTTTAATATTTGTTTAATGGCATCTTTTTTATGACTGAAGGCGAGTATCACTGATACAATACTACTGATGTCTCTAGGAAATTGTTCTTTTGTTCCTAATGTTTAACCATTGACTATATGTAATGTTGACCATACTAACATTACAGTATAATTGAGAGCTATCGATTTTAACATTAATTAGACCTTAAAAAATAACAACTTCTAATTTAAGTGAACTTAAAACAATCTTCACATAAACCCATATAAAATGTCATATTTACCTGTGCCCTTCAGCAAGTAGGAAATATACAGAAATTGAATAAAGTTATCAGACACTAAATTCTAAATTAAATATAGATGAATCCTTAACCCTCTGGGGTCTGAGGGGGTTTTGCGGCCCTGGAGAAGTTTTGACATGCCCTGACATTTGTGTTTTTTCTTAAAAACCTATAAATGGCTAAAGTCAGATTACACTGTAATCAGCACAAACTGGGCTACAATAATATGTGAGCAGCATGAAAGTACATGTTTGTGTTTTTGAGAAAACAATGTTTATGTGTGGTTAGTGAAAAACTAAAATTTTTAAGTCACTGAAATAAGACATAAAACACATACAGAACATTTGTTCACAAGACTTTTGGGAACTGGATGTGATAGACCAGAGTTAATGCTACAAAATGATGTGAAAATCATCCTGTTCACTCGTTCACAGAAAACAATATATTGATTTAACTTTTGTAAGACATGTTTTGTGTTAGAAAGGCCATATGCGAGGGAGTGACAATGGCCATGAATATTTAGTGATTCACACCTGAGAGACAAAGGGCCTCCCCTAATGGGCCATTTGTCAGTTATGTGTCTGTGAGACAGTTAAGAAAGAAGGAGGGTAAAATAATGGGGGTTTTGATTATTTGTATTTTTTTACAACACAGTATAATATCAAAACAGTCAAAACATACACAGTGAAGGTCAAAAACACATTATTGAGCATACTGATCTAAACACTGAGACTTAAACAGTAACACACCTTTGTGCCGAACATTTTTAGACTCTAACATAGTGTTACGGTGTAAACACTGTTACTATTTTTATATCTTGTGGTTTTATATTTTATAGAACATTAAAAAACACTCTGGCGTCATGAGACATTTAGATGCAATGAAATTACACATATTTCAAAATGTTTCACTTGATTTCATACATGTAGTCAGGAATTATAGTTTGGGAAAAGTCTAACTAGTAAAATGTGTACAAGTTACGTCACAATAACACAATAACTACTAATGCAAGTAATCTTACTTATCAGAATGATGTCCTCAACTGGATAAAGCAGTGCAACACATTGTGTTCTTCTGGGTAAATTCTGGGTTTTTCCGCTCAGCGCGTCTTCTTCCAAAAACAAAAAGTAGCTGAGATGAACTTGAAGAATCTTCATGTTTGTTTACGGAGGTGATGTGGTCCTTTACAGGTTCGCGCTTCTCATGTGGATGTTTATAATTTGAAAAGAGGAGCCACTTGTGGGCGTGATCACATTACATATAATGAGCTCAGATGGGAAAAACTGTACCTTGCGTTGGTTTAATACATATTACTTTATCAGACAATATTTGTTTTCGACGTGACTTGCTTCATTTAAAAGTAGACATTGGAAGTTTTCTATACATATATTTATCATGTCTGTGAGGCTAGTATTTTCAGAGATTCAGGTTGTTTTATTTACATGTCTGTGATGAAAGTTGACAGAGACCAAGACGGCAGAGAGCGCACCCTGTTTAATTTTTTAATTTATTTTACAAAAGCACATTGTTTTGTTGTTATTGTGACTATACATAAATAAAAGTAGACCCCTTGCAGTATCAAACAATACCTTATTCTTATCCGTACGATCAAAAATGATGGAGTATTTTCAGTTCTTTTCGCGGTCATCAAGAAAAAATAAGACAGAACGCATCGGTGCGGTCTTAAACCCCAGATGGTTAACTCTACAAAAGTTATTGATTTCCTCTTTTTTTCTTTTGTTCTTTGATTAACAGACATCACAGAATCTGGGTTATTAGGCATTTGGCTGCTATTACTTTAAGAGCTACCGCTGCCGAACGTGACGCAGATCTGTGCTCGTAGTTTCATTCACGGTTTAATATGAAATGATACAGGCTACAGCACACACTGCTGTATTTGTATGTGCAATTGAAGAGCACGTGCTACGAGCACAGTATAACGACTGACAGGACAGGAAAATTCGTTTTTATTGACATATGGCCTGACAACATCTCATCTGAATGCAGTGCACTGTTGTTCTACTGAAGCTGCCTTGTCACCTGTACCATTTCCGCACTCGTTTGACTAGCGTCTGTCGCTGAGTGCGTGTCTGAAAAGTCTCCTGTTTGATGTGGTCGTAAAGAGGTTCTGCGTCTAAATAAACACAATTCTTGTCAAGAAAAAAAGAGACAGAAGCAGCAGTTGTGAGTTGGGTGGCCAACCATAGCTCCTCCCAGTGTTAAATTCGTTAATTTTCATCATACCTATACATTGAGTTTGGTAATTTTAGAGAAATGCTTAATAAATGCATTATTTCACTGTAACTAAACCCATTAGATTATAGCCGACTAAATCTACTGTAGATTTAGTTGACTTAAATCTTATATTTAGTCGGCTAAAACTAGACTAAAACTAAAACAATTCAGATTACTAAAATATGACTAAAACATAATGGCATTTCAGTAAAAAAGACTGACTAAACTAAACCAAATTTTGCTGACAAAATTAACACGGGCTTCGCCCCTACGTTAAATATTTTTCATGCCGTTAAACTGGAAGAATTAATCACCTGCGTTAATGCGCTAATTTTGACAGCACTATTTCATATATTTAAAAATATGCTTTTTTGTGTTTGTCCAGGTCAATGCCAATGAACTCACCAACGGGGTTATCAATGCAGCCTTCATGCTTCTCTTCAAAGACTCCATCCGACTTTTTGCAGCTTACAATGAAGGGATAATAAACTTACTGGGTAGGTATTTCAGGATGCTTTCATCTCCGTTCTAAATAAATAAACAAAATAGATTTGAGGTAAATATTTGTTTAAAGCAAAAATGAAAATTTGCTGAAAATCTACTCACCCTTATGCCAAATCAAAACAGATTTGGAGAAATTTAGCATTACCTCACTAGCTCACAAATGGATCCACTGGAGTGAATGGGTGCCATCAGAATGAGAGTCCAAACAACTGATAAAAACATCACAATAATCCACAAGTAATTCACATGATTCCAGTCCATCAGTTGTCTTGTGAATGTCTTGTGAAGCAAAAAGCTGCGTGTTTATAAGAAATAAACTAATCAAAGCATTTTAACTTTAAACCATTGCTTCTGGCCAGAATTCGAGTCTATAATCTACAGTCTCTAATCTATACTACATGCATATATAATCTACACATGTAGATAACAGCATATTGCTGATTAATAACGGGTACTTATTCACCTACCTCTTACAGAAAAATATTTTGATATGAAAAAAGTCCAGTGCAAAGAAGGTTTGGACATTTACAAGAAATTCCTTACCCGAATGACTAGGATCTCAGAGTTCCTCAAAGTGGCGGAGGTGAGATTCTCATGTGTTGTTCTGGTTAGCAAGGGACTTCATTAAAAGATTGCTATGTAACATATTTGTTCTACTCACCTCACAGCAGGTGGGAATAGACCGCGGGGACATACCTGACCTATCTCAGGTAAGACTACACTTTTATTCTGACTTTAACACTTGCACTCGTTCTGCATTATTAACTATCCTGAGTACTTTCTGAAACTGTTCTGCTTTCTCTCTTACGTTACTTTGCACAAATGCATTTCTGACTTGAAGAAGCATGCAGGTCATTAGGATGCGCATGTCACTAAAGATTTCTCAGCTTTTCTGTCTTAACTTTTCCCTGTCTACAGCAAATAAAGGTGTTATGGGCTCAGTGGAGATTTCAGAAATAATTATAATAATAGAGATAATAGAATCATGACTTCCACAGTTACGACAAGTCTATTGACTTAGTATATTGCAACAGGTTCTCACTCAGGTATAGCTGTTGGAGCCATTTTGTGTTGTGTGTAAATTTAATTGAAATAAAATCTATATAACAATAAATTACTGTTTAGGTCCATATGACCTTTAAAATTTTTTGAAATAAGTCTCCTATGTTCACAAAGCTGCTTTTATTTGATCAAAAATACAGTAAAAACAGTAATATTGTCAAATATCATTACAATTTAAAAATTACTGTTTATATATATATATATATATATATATATGTATTACTACAGTCTTCAGTGTCACATGATCCTCCAGAAATCATTCTAGTATGCTGATTTGGTGCAAGAAACTATTATTATCAATGTTTGTTGAACACATGATACATTTTTTTTTCAGGATTCTTTGAATAGAACTGTTCAAAAGAACAACATTAATTTGAAGTAGAATCATTTTATAACATTATAAATGGCTTTACTGTCACTTTTGATCGATTTAATGCATCCTTGCTGAATAAAAGTGTATATCTACAGGCCATAGAAATCTTATCATGATTTTATAGTGAATATATATATATATATATATATTTCTACTTGCGCTCAGCTCTAAAATATTTCTAAAATTGCTCTAAATTTAATCTCTATAAAATAATTAGAAAAAACAGTAATCACAAACAATTGGCAAAGTCAGTGTACATTATTTGTCCAAAGGTATGAGAAACCTTCATACAATTACAGCACAAACACATTTCAGATGATGAGTATATTCCTGAGAGTATGGATTCATGATTATAATAATAATGTTGATGCATCATTGACATCTATACAGTGACATGCAGGGCTTTTACCCAAGCAGCAGTATTTGACACCTTGGGAGTGAGAACGGTTTAGTATATACATTAACATCTAAGTAATAATGGCAAATGTTAAACATGGACACATGAAAAGGGAAGATTATTATCAAATGCAAATGCCATTATATATGAGCAGATTTGAAACTCATGCATTATATGTCTGACCAAGACCACCTTTATATTCTGTATTTCCCTTTATCTTTCCATCTTTTGTCCACCTTCAGTTTACCGTGTGTGTAAGTACTTTTCTGACTCTTTTCTGCACTCCTCTGCACTGTTTATTTCTTATTGCCAGTAAGCTATTTACTGTATTTTCATTAGTGGCTTGATGCAGTCAGTGCTGTATTCCTGAGTAAATGTTTGTGCATTCCCTCAGGCCCCCAGCAGTCTTTTGGATGCCCTGGAGCAACACTTGGCTTCATTAGAAGGGAAAAAGGTGAAGGACTCCACCGCAGCCAGCAGGTGGGCCATTCGTGTGTCACATTCAGAGCTGAATACAAATAAATGAGTTCTAACAGATACATTATGTTGACAGGACTTGATGGATTCTTAATTATAAGAGCTTGTGCTTGACAAATGCAAGAGTTCTGTATACTTTAGGTGTAAATTTCGATTTGATACTCACAGAAGCCCAATTTATCTCTCCCTGACTTTTGTAGGGCAAGCACACTCTCCAATGCTGTGTCATCTCTGGCCAACACTGGCATGTCTTTCACCAAAGTGGATGAAAGGGAAAAGCAGGCAGCTCTGGAGGAGGAGCAGGCGCGATTGAAAGCTCTAAAGGTACATAACAGGACACATATCAAAAATAATTTCACCCACCAGAGGAAAGGATTTCCAGTATTTTCTGTTCATCTTTGCTCATTTTTCTTTGGTTTACTATAGATTCGGTTATATGTGCACGTATTTGGACATTGCTTTAAATACATTTTTTTTTATAAATACGAATTTGCAGTAAATTCCTGGCTAGTTGTTGAACTTTCTAAAAATGCAGCACTTTGAAAATGCCAATCCCTACATTGATTTTTTTTACAGTAAAATTAAATACAGCATTTTTATTGTAAAGGTCCTTGCATACTGAGTCCAAAATTTTCGTATTTGTTTTTTCGTATTCGCACAAACCCCTCTCAAAATGCTTCCCTAGTGATGCAAAAAATTGAACCCGATCCAAAATTTTTTATGATGGATGAAAGTTTAGGAGGCAATGTATAAGCATGATTGACACAACGTGAAGTCGTATTTATTTTTTAACGTCTGAAATGTTTGGATGAGAATTTTGGACTCAGTGTGCAAGGACCTTAAGACTGTTTAAATATTGAAGTATGAATATTTTGGTCCTAAAATATATTAGCGCATAATAGTCCTGGCAATTTTTAAAGAACAGTGTCCTACAAAAACAACCACATTGTACAACCGAATTTACTATGTAAAAAATTCAGGTAGTGACAACTGTGTTTACAGAAATTCTACACAGTGTTTGCAGAAACGAACTAAACAGAAATGTGTCTCGTATGCGCAGTGCAAGAAATCACCATGAACCAGGAGTGATTTGACTCATTAGCGTTGCCAGATCTTGCTGTGAAAAAAACCATCAAATAAGAACAAGCAATAATATACTTAAATCGTGTTATTTTGGAAATAAGATACATCCCAAAATATAGCGATCTGCACCTGCCTAATTTATTAACTCCACAAACTGGATTGCTTTATGAGCTGAGCCCAAACAACAAGGCCAATGATGCTTAATAAGCCTTGTTTATAATAAGTGAACTTGGCAACACTTCAAGAGTGTGCTCTGCAAAGCAACATTCCAGACATAAAACAACATATCTGTTGACAGTGGTTTAGTTAAAATCACTGAACGTAACAAGTCTTTGGTCACTGTAATGTTACTTTGATCACAAATAGCAGATACCAAATGCATGAGATAGCAAAACATTGCTTGGTTGCAATGGTGTCAATCATTGCAATTTTCAGAGCAGAAATTTCTGTTCTGTACACAACTGTAATTTAGGGGATTCACGTCCATATTTAAACACGATTGTCACTCCTTAAACTCTTTAAACAGTGTGTACATGGCCTTAGAGGACAATAGTTTGTTTGTTAGATTAATCATGGGTGTTTTTTCTTTATGTCTGAAGCTCAGAAACCATTCCCAGACTATATAATGCATACCGCACTCAATAATGACAAGAACTGGTGAAAAGATCTTATTTGATTGGCTGGCTACTTTCATAAGTCAGAGTGCACAGGTTTTTTTAATGAAAAAGCTTTGTGTACAACTAACTGTGCTGCTACAATTCACACTTCTAGTTCTGGGATGAATGGTAGAAAAAGCTGTCAGACTGCCAAAATTTGCAAAGATTATACCATTGAATCGTTGAATAATATTTACCAGGTTTCTTTAAGAGAAAATTGTTAAAACAGATATCTGAATGAGCTTGGTATCACAGTTCAAATTTTTCCTCTAAACATCACATTAATGAATGAAAAGTGGTTGGTAGGTTATTCCCCATGCCAGTCAGATGGCTCCTTCCTGTCTAAAAGGTTTCTTGGCTTCTTGTAAACAGGAACAGAGGCTGAAGGAGCTCTCCAAGAGGCCTTCGTTTGCCACCACCGACACTTCTCCAGTCTCCACCACAGCAGCATGCATCAGCACAGCTCCTGCCATCGACCTGTTCTCCACTCCCAGCTGCTCCAATGGGTTAGCCAATCAAATCACTTCACAGTGTGACATCTCCAGACATGCAAAAACCTGCATCTTATATTACATCTACAGGAAACTGTGTTGGTTAAATCAACATTTTTGTTTTGTTTCCTGATCTTCAGTGCCCTGAAGATGGAGAGCGACCTCTTCGACTTGCAGACTAACTTTCAGTCAAGCATGCAGCCCGGACCCTCTGTGGCCACGGCATGGGGAGGTGAGACCCTTTGCGTGTGACCGTCTCAGAGATTCAGCATGCTGTAGGCTTCTCTGTGTTAACTTGAGTCTCGTTCTAATGTCCTCCTGTTCGACTCTTTCTCTCTCTCCTTTTGCCTGCTCAGATCCTTTCTCTTCTTCTGAAGCTGTAGATGACTCCATTCCAAACCTAAACCCTTTCCTAACCAAACTTGTTGTTGATGGTGCTCATCTACCCGTTATGTCATCAGATGGTGTTAGTTTCTCCTCTAGGACGTCAGGTCATGAGATTTTTGGTGGTAAACACGCTTTAGTTTTTTTTCTTCCAACCCACCCATCCACCCATCCAAAGTGTTTTATTAATTAGAGTTTTTCTGGTCGCTGAGAGTCCCTCGTTGTTTCGCATGCACAGTATCCCGTTGTGTCAAATCAGGAATCCTCTGATTAAGTTCAGTCACATTGTTCTTACAGTTGAGCTCAGCGTCTGAGTAAGAATGCAGTCTGTAATTGGAGACTAAATGGAGGTTAGGTGGCAGTACTATAGATAACCCTCAAATAATGTTTGTACACATAGAGCTTTGTTTTGGCTTTGTT
>JAFVLL020019390.1:0-28489 GCA_021397915.2 Tor tambroides
TGAAGCACTGATTTCTGTCACATTCACTCCAGCTGCTTTAAAATGTGCTTTTACTTCATGCATTTTCAAAGAATATGGCACTAATTTCATCCCAGTGTCATCTAAAATTTTGAAAATTCCTTCATGGTCCTCATTTGTAAAATATGGACAATTTTCTGAATGTGGTTCACACATACTGCACCAGGTAACTGTGTATTTTTGTTGTGAAAGATATGATGACTCAGGAACAGCGTGTACTGTGGGTATGACAGGAAGGTCACATTTGTTAACTGATCTATAGACCTCAAGAATCATCTCATGCCAGACTTTGTCTACTTTCTGTGAAATGCATGGAAAGTAATTTAGCCAAGAATCTAACTGTGGCTTGAGGAATACAAGAGCTGCAGGTGTATCTTTCTTTATGACTGAACAGAGACTTAACAGGAGGTTAGCATAGAGTGGTGAAATGATGTTTACTTTCAATGACTGGTTCCATTCAGTCTTCAGACTATCACCATCCTCTTTCCACAAGTCCCTTCTAGAAGAATCTACTTCAAAATTTGCATTCACATGAACTGGTAAACCAGTTTGTCCAGGTAAGGGCAAAGAACAAAATGCCCTACCAGTAAATATGTGGTTAAATGAGCTGCTCAAACATGCAGCCAGAGCAGCTTGGGGAACTTTGAAATAACCCTGCTTGTTTTTTCTCTCATGGATTTGATTTGAGAAACCAAAGCACTCTGCAATGACCCACTGACTTCGTTTATTTCCAGATGAGATTTGCATGTCATAGATGGTTTTGCATGGTTCTGCTGTTCCTGACATGAGGGATTCTGTAACATGTCTGTGAAAGTGTTCTTTGTTTACCATGCTCTCCTCTGTGTATTTCTTTTCGATAAGGAAAGAACATTTTGTATGTTTTCCATCTTCACTGATCTCCAAAAACTGTATTTCTGTGATGTGTTTCAAGAAAAGAATGAGTCCTTCAGGATCTTCTGTCAAGGCATAGTAAAGTTCATTCATGTCACGATCTGTGACTGTATGTCTAGATATTTCAGATTTTTCTGCCATTTTCTCTGTCCTGAGAGGGAGCCTGAACATGGTTCCAGAATTGAGATCAAACATTTCTGGAAGAAAGGTATGATAAACATCCTCAAAAGACTTTTTAAAATTGTCTTGTATTAAAAACATGCAGCCTGGGGACTGTTTTGTTACACCTTCCATGTATTTTAGATTTGGATCAGAAATGCAGAGCCATTTGTCACCAGTCAGGATAGACGGACAGTCTGTCAGATGATACACTGAATTGAAGCCAAGTCCATATTTCCCAGTTCTCCCTAAAGTGCCATGTTTTCCTCCTTCTCCCAGCTGCTGAATACCTTTCAGATCAGCATCACAAAATGTTCTGCTGTTGTACACACAAAGTGCTGGGCCTTGAACCAGTTCCCATTTCTCTCCAAATATCTTTTTTGTCTTATGTTTTCTTTTGTCCCAAACAAAGTGAATTTCTGTAGCCTCTGCATCATCAGCATTTTGAATAAGCTCTTTCAGAATATCCTTTTTAGATGGATATGCCTCAATTATATTTTTTATTCTGACAGTTAGTTTCTCAGATTGTCCAAACTCTTTGGCATGAAGGGAAAACCCACTGACAAAATATTCTTTGAGAGTATGGTGTCTTGTTGTCATTACACCAAAATGACAGGCCACAGGCCGAGGTATCAGCTCATGGGAGAGCTTGACACCAGCTGAGATAGGCATCCATGGGCTGTCATTAAATCTCAGCTCTTTAGAAGATGTCAACACACCGCTCTCATCAGGTATGAGACAGTTTATAATCAATTCTTCTTTGATTTTATACAGTCCATTGACGAGTATTGCAGCACACTTATGGAGGTCTAATGTGGAAAGAGGGTGAGATCCATATAAAGCCTTCATTTCCTCAATTGCAGCAACAAATTGCTCCTTTGTGAATTGTTTTTTGACACCAAGGTAGTCCCACAGCCTCTCAAATTTGGAGAAAATGATTGGAAGCACACAGAGATATGGTTTCATCTCAAATTCTTCACTTCTGGCCACTGACCTCACATTTACAAAGCGATCCTCGATGAAAATGAATGGGTATGAATTTGCATGCCCAATAATTGGATTGGGATCTTTCTGTTCCAACAAGTAATAGTTGAGATATTCATAGCAAGTCTGAGCAATGTTAAGGAGAGCAGACTTTTCAAATGCATTGCAGTGTTTGTGTGCATTTAACAGCTGCTGAAGCACTGTCTCAACTGCTGGATTTGTCCGTACTCTCAGTTTTTGGAAAACTGAATCATAACTGTGTATTTGAAGGTTAGAATGATCAACTGTGAATTCTGTCATGCTTACTAAATTGCGACAATGGGCACTGTAAACTTCAGAGGGTTTTTTAAGAATGGTGGTGTTCATGTTTTCCTGAACTAAAGGAGCTAAGACGGGAAGGAATGGTATCTGAGACAGTGTGTGCCAGTGCAGAGAATTCACATCATCTAAGGCGTCTTTCATTGACTCCATGAGACACTGAAGACATTTATGAAATTTTGATTTATTCTGTTGCCAAACACTAGATATATTCCCCGCTCTTTCTATGATGTCTTCTAAAGGGAGGCAGTCACTCAGCATTCCCAAATCTGAAAGTCTTTGAATCCTTTTTGGTGAAAGGAAGTCATTTGCAGTTCCTTCAAGAATGCGTCCTTCTTCAAGTGCATACAAACAAGCCACTTTGCCAGAAGGATTCACAAGTCGCTTGATAAATTGAAACTTCTGACATTTCTGTGTTGGAATGCAAGCATAACTTTTCAGCAAGTCATCAACAGCAGGATCATTCAAGTCAATGGCATTAAGAACAAGATAATTTATGTTGAATTTGTCCACAGCACTCAAGTTCTTAAACACAATGTTGTAAAACTCAGGCCAATTAATTGTCTTCTGTTTGAGCATTTCCTTGAAGCCACAATAATTAAAACTGTCTCTTACCCATGTTGGGAGAGAAACAACACAGGAATATAAAGGTCCCAAGCTCAAGAACACTTTCATAGCAATGTCTCCAACTGCTTGGCTCTTTTCAATTTTAGGATTCAGAAATCTTGCCTTCTCTATAGAACACCAATTGTTTCCATTGCTAAAAAGATCCAGAGATTTACCATTGCCATTCTGCACAACTGCTGAGTAGAAAGACTCAACCAGGGGTAAAAATGCTTTGCTTACTCTCTCAGCATTAGGCCAGAATGCATAGAAGGAATAGTTCTGGATGTGTCCATTTTGGGCCATTTTCTTCAGCTCAAGCAGTGTAGTGATGTAAGCAGAGGTTACAGCATCTTTAAGTAAAGCTTTGTTCCACTCAGCCTTCACTCCTTTTTCCCATAGGCCTTTCCGATTTGATGTGACTGCAAAAGTCCCATTTATATGGACTGGAAGACCTGTCTCAATTGAGAGAGGAAGAAAACAAAAAGCCTGGCCAAAAAGGCTGTCATCTGGGTACCATGTTTTAGTTTTTGCCTCTCTATGCAAAGGTGCAGCTACACCTCCAATTGGATATGAAAACACATGATCTTGATCATTTCTTTTCTGGAACATATGCATTGAATCCTGCATCCCAAAACATGAGTACAAAAGCCAGTACTGGGTGAGGTATCTCTCTGAGTGCTCTTGAACTATTTTAACAATGTGTGCACTGTTGACATCAATCATGTTTTCACATGTGATATCAGTATTTTTTAAAGTGCTTTTGATCTCTTGGAGAGGTGTGTCATTCGAGACAGTAAATGAAGTCATGACTTCTCTGGATATTTTTAGGGCAGTGTGAATCTGATCATCCTGTGGAGGAGTTGATGCATTTTCACGGACAATTTGAAGGGACAAAGATATAATTCTCTTCAGAAATAGTAGGTGCGTTTTTGAGTTGTCAGTCAAATTATTTTTAAAACTCCAAATGCGTTCTTCGTCATATACCTTTGAACTGATCTCTGACTTGTTTGCCTCCTCCAGAGTGCGAAATGGTAATTTTATCAAGGTGCCGTTGTAAGCTTTCTTGCTGTTTTGGGCTGACAGATCACAATCAAAAATGCCTTCATGAGATTTAAACTGTCCAGGAAACCTTTTGTACAGCCGTTCCTGGAATGGGTTGAGTTTAATTCCTGGGTTTCCTTTGCTGAGTATGTGCTTTTCCAAATGGGTGACATTTGGATCAAGTATGAGAAGGGTGTTCCCACTCAAAATCGAGGGAATATCACTCACATGGTAAACAGAATTAAATCCGAGCCCAAACTTTCCAATCATCTCAACTTTGTTTTGTTTTGACGCTGATCCCACTTTGACAATATTTTCCCAGTCTTCTTGTGAAAAGAGCTCATTGTTGAAGATCCAAAGGCATGGTCCATTGCAGAGGGCCATTCCATCATCAATGAGGGTGTCAGGAGGGTCTCTGTGTTTTCGGAAGTCAAGAAGGAATTTACACGTGGTTGCCCCAGCATCCTCAGCATTTTGTAGGAGTTCTTTGAAAATGTCACTCTCATCATCATACTCTTTAAGAATGTTCTTAATTCTTTGAGTAATCGGTTCAGATTGCCCACATTGTTCTATACCAAAGAACTCTTGCTCTACTTGTATGAACTGTGGTTTTAAGATGCGAGTACTTAAGAATGGGACTTTCAACCATCTTGCAGTGAGGGGTAGAACTTCCTCATGAATGACATAGAATTCCTCATTGTCCTGTTTCAGGTCTTCTAGTCCTTCAGCACTTATGTCACAGAAGAGTGTTTTGGATAAAGACTGCAGAGAAAAGTTTTGGTTTTGTCCCATTACAGGCACAGGTGTACTGTCCTTTAGACGCTTCTCATTTTTTCGCATCCAGTCAAGAATGGCAATTGTCACTTTAAGTTCTGTCGAGTCTCCATGAGGAGGACACCTGCAGTCAATTCTATGTTTTATGACATGGAGTATGTCTTCAATTTCCTCATCAGACAGTGTTTTCTTCACACCAAATTTTGATAGCAGGCTTTCATATAGCAAAAACTCTTCCGGCACTTTCTTGATGTAAGGGCTTAGATCCAATTCAGGTGGATAGGTTAAAACTATATCTCCTGGACAGACAAACTCACTTTTATTCCAGATCCAGGGAATGCATTTTGTGTCCATTAAATCTCTGAAATTTCTCATGTTGTCCTGCATGAATTTATAGATACTGTGTAGCTCGGCTTTAAATTGAATATGTGAATTTGGGTTGACCATTGATCTCAGTGCAGAGAGGTTCTCTAATACTTTTTCAGCAGGAGGGGTGTCATTAAGTCCAAGATGGTTGCAGACATGTCCTGATAGCTCAGAGGTAAGGGGCATTACATATCCAACAATTGAAGAATACTTTGAATCCCTAACTTCAGCTGGCTTATAGAAACCTGTAGAATTCTCTCTTCCATTCAAGAACTTTGGATTTTCACAGGGCACCCACTGCCTTTGCATCAGCTCTTCTATCTGCGTCTTGGTGAATTTTGAAAGGAAATCATTCTCATTCAGTACTTGAACAATAGCATTTGCTTTTTTGAATGCTTTATCTGGTGAGTGAACACAAAGCATTTCAATATGATTTATGACTTGGAGTATGTTTGTTGTTGATATTTCTTTTTGGTCCATCTTTAAGCCAAGGCGTTGCAAACTGTGAAGCATTTCCTGGGTCTTTGTATAAATAGGTTGTGGAAAGAAATCTGTTTCGAAAAGCTCCTGGAATGTCCTGTTTCTTGGATCAAAAAGATCTGAGGCTTGTTTGCGTTCTCCCTGAGTTGTCTCAATAAAATTGAGACTTTTTGTTTTTGTGAGCAGCTGCTCACTTTGTGAGAGTAGAATGCTACCATTATTCAGTATCCAGGTCATTATTGTCTGTTCCTCAACATTTTGGAAAAAGCCTGTCTTAATGCAGTCAACCAAACGAACAGCCAATTTAGCTGCATCCAAGAGTTCAATTTTCAGAAGAGTCAAAAGTCTGCGATCAGCTTCATTTGCACACTGTACAATGGTGTCAGGCATTGGCAGATCATTTGGAATGGCTGGATTGGTGGTTGAAACAACTGCTTGCTTTGATTTAACTGCAACATATTTCCCAGACATCATTCTGAAGATTGGCAACATGGAAAGTAGGTCCTGTTCAGCAATTGAGAGAGAATCCAAAGAAGAGAGGTAGACTTTCAACTCCTTTCTTTCATGTGATGAAACAGAGGCAATGCCTTTGATGACCTGGTCTCTGTTTGAGTTTACAAAGACTTGTAGAACATTTCTTGGTGAAGCTGGAAGAACATAACTCTCAATGTCATGATGTCTAAGGCATTCATCTCTTTTTATGACTGTACATCCCACCATTTTTAACACTTTCTGAACATTATCTGACAAGTTGGAACCTGTGCTACTCTGAAAGATAAATGTTGTGTTATTTTGCAATCTTGCTAACAATACAGAATTGCCTGAACTCCGCAGTGGCTCCAGTGGTATTAAAGGCATGTCAATAAAGCTGCTTAAGTCATTCCATTCACTGCTAAGAAACTTCCAGAATTCAGCTAGCCAGCTCTTTGGTGGATGATGATCTTCTGCTGTTTTCCATGTCACATGACCTTGGGTCACTTTCCAGTCCATGGGTAAGTGCTTCTTCATGAGTGCAATAACATGTTGTGCATCCAAATTGATTATGTTGTATATGCCTGAAACACATCCACACAATATTAATTTCCTTTTAGTATTTGCATTCCTGATAAAATATATGAAACATTTTTTCTTACCCTTTGTTGCTAGTTTCCTTAGTTGCATAGTGGAAGAAGGGCTCAGATCATTGGGTAAAAACCTTTGTTTACAAAATGGCAGCAATGTTCTAAATAAAGAAAAACAAAATAGAATATTACTACTTTGACAACACAATATAAACACTCTAAAGAATTCAAACAGGAAAGAAGACTATGTCAAACCTTACCTTGGAAAGTTCTCATTGTCAATCAAAACAGTGTTTTGCACTCCATTGCCAAATGAAGTAAAGGTTCCATCACTGAGAGGCAGAAGCTTAAGTCCTTGCAGCTCTGTGTATTTTTCATCACTGAGAGCAAATTCAAGAAGAGTGTATTTGTCATCTTTACTGAGATTTTCAGCCTCACTTCTGTGAAGGACATCTCTAACATAAGATGGAGTCACCCATGTCAAGATGTCACTTCCAGGGAAGATCTCTTGAACTTCCTTCAAAACATGCTCTGGGACTGTGACCAGGTTCTCTCCTTCAGCAATTAATAATCTCGACACAGCAGACATTGTGTCACTTCGTATATTGTTTACTGGAAAAACTGCATCTGAGGCAGACACCCAGATTTGCTCATTATCAGCAAGGTGAAAGATTTTGTATTCAAATAGACCTTTCAGAGTATCTGTTGCAACTTCATGCCATCTCTCTTTATGCACGGTCTTCGATAGGTCAGGCCAAAGATTGTACACAGAGGGAGAAGGCAGGGCTGAGTTTTCTGATAATTGAATGGCATCTAGAATCATCATGAGATATACATGAGGAAGAATATCTTTTGTGAGTAGTTCATTCCACATCGCAGACTCATCATTCTTCTGATCCTCCTCTTGCCACTTGATGAACCTCCGATTGTCTGTCAGGCCAAAGCAAGCACTGATGTGAATGGGAAGCCCAGTTTTGTTTGGTTCATTATTTGGAAGTGGCAGAAAGCAACTTAGACGCCCATTGCAAAGTGATCTGGCTTCATCTACCTGAAATGCTGCATCAGCTTGAGGGTAGAAGCTCATCTTATTAGCTAGAGAGTCAATCTCTGGTATATATCCCTGTTTCAGAAGGCAAGTTGTCACAAGCCACTGGGACCTTGTTTCTTCCATTTGCTGGGAAATGTGTGATACTGTTTTAAAACATGTTTTTCTGTCAAACGATTCCTGCTTGATATGATAAAGGTCTGTAATAAAGTGATTTGACACTGAAACTTTCAGCCTATTGTTGCAGAGGCCATTGGTGTCAATATGCAGCAAAGTAATAGATGACACATTTCTCAGGAAAAGAAGACTGATGTCTGCATCAGCAATGAAACTGTCAAATAGCTGGGTAACTTTTGTGGAGTCATATAGGTTATCTGAGATCTCAGAAGCCTCATTACGCAGAGGAAAGCGGAAGAGCGTTCCTTTGAAGTATTGCTCCTCGCTGATGACCTTCTCCCAGGAACAGCTGTTGACTTGACTGATAATATTTTGAAAGGGCTGAAACTGATCTCTCAAGTTCAAAAGGCTCTCTCTGTCCTCTTCGTCATTCAAAGACCATCGATAGCCTTCTTCATCCTCTCCAAACATCTTCTTTTGTGGGTCAAAAATGGCTAGGTGTTCAGAACTGAAGACACATGGCAAGTCTGTAAAAAAACAATAATATTTTTAATACTGTCAGCATCACTAGTGTTGTGCTAAATCCTGTGTCGGAATCTGACACCCCAAGTACCCTGAGAGGTAGTGCCCTTGTGTTGCAGCCAATTAGGGTATTGCAATCACTGAGGCCTTGTCCACATGGCGACACATTTAGCTGTATACGTAAACATTTTGTATCATATTGGTGTTTCGTCCAGACGGATGCGGCGTTTTGGGAGCCTGAAACTTCTATTTTTTGAAACCAGGTCCCAGAGTGGATAAATCTGAAAACAACACCTTTGCAATTTCGTGTGTACAGCCAATCCGTATATTTTGTGAAACGATGATGTCATCACCCCACGTCTCGCCCCTAGTCAGACACTGCTACGTCACGTAACAGCAACAACAACAACAAAGGCGGACTACATGCTTGTGTTCGTGCTGCAGAAGCTACTGAGCCTATTAGCTTTACTAACTTTATTAGCTTTTCTTGTTGTTGTGTTGGGTTTGTATATAGTGTGCAAGGTTTATGCGCATGCTCCAAGTCTTCTTCTCCATTTTTAGTGTATCTCTGTGGCAGAATTACAGTGCCACATACTGGTCTGGCATGTATACTACATCGTTTTGAGTCGGTTTCAGTGGTTTCGTGTGTACGCAGATATTTCTTGAGATGACGCCGTGTTTACGGAAGAACAAGGGAAAAAAAGATTGGATAGGGAAAGCTCTGGCTTCGTGTGGATGTGGCCTGAGTTTTGATATAACACTATAATTTTGATATAACACTATAATTAGGGATGCACCAATTTTAAAATTCTGGCCAATAAAGTAAGTTGATATTACATTATTTTTTATTGTATAAACCAATATTTAATTTATAAACAAATGTTTAATTAATTATTAGCTTAGGTTACATAATGTGATATATAATTTAAAAAGACATTAACTGACATATTTCAATGTTGGCACTACATAAATCATTGACAAATATTGTAGGACTTCTAATCAACATGCACTAGAATACTAAAAACATTGTATGAGCCCATCTGGTAATGTAGCATATGTTACCTGTAATATGATAAACAGAGTTGAAACCGATCCCAAATCTCCCAACTTTCGTTGGGTCATCCTGCTTGATGCTTCTGCCAACTCTCTGAATACCCTCCCAGTCTTCCTCTGTAAAGGCTGCATCATTGAAAGCATAGAGAGCAGGTCCTGCCAGATCAAAGTTACAAATGGCTGATCATACAAAAATGACTGAACAAAATACTTTAAAATTTAGTCTTTTGCATAGAATAGTAAAGAATGTCAGTACTAGTCCTAGCAGATAAAAGTAATCATGTCTCTCATATTTACTGTGTGCACATTTGCAGCCTGTTTAATTTTAGGATCAAACTGTGATTTTGACCTGGTTTTGGATATCGTAGATATAAAAGTTTGAGATACAACAGTGGTGACTGGTGTTTTGTCAAAAGAGAATCACAGATTTCAGTTATTACTGGGAAAGTGTGTCTAAAGGTTTGATTTAGTATAAAAGGTAACACTTTAGAATAGGGAACACTATTCACTATTAACTAGTTGCTTATTAGCATATTACTAGAATTTTGGCTGTTTATTAGTATTTACAAAACACATATTAATGCATTATTCTGCATTATAGGGCCTTTACTTACTTACCATCAATAAGCAGCAAAATAGCAGTTTATTGAGAGAAAGCTCTTAATAGTGATGTGTTCCCTTATCTAAAGTGTTACTGTATAAAAAAATACTTTCAGAACTCAAAACTCCTTCCCATTTATAAAACAGAAGATAAGCTGCAAAACACCTGAATGGCTTGTGGCACACCTGAATGGCTGTGACCTATGAATGAGAAAAGTTTTTACAACAAAAATACCTTGATATTTTCCAAGCTCTTCAGTCCACAGGCTGTGAGTCTCATAATGTCTCTCATCATGAATAAACACCATAGTTGAAGCTCCTGCATCATCTGCATTCTGTATCAGCTCCTGATATTTTATAGAATAATTCATATCGTTTGATACAGTGATATACTGTATAAGATGCATACCATTTTGACAATTAATATGTATATGCAATATGTAAACTTTTTTTTTCACCTACCTTTAATATTTGTCCCCCATCTGGGTACCTTCTCAAAATTTCCTTCAAGTAATCAATGAATGGTGGAGATGTAGCACCAAATTTATTTCTACATTGAACAATGTAAAGTTTATCACAAACTGTACAAAACATACAAATCAAATTTAAGACTCACTGTGTAATAGATAAAGAACAAAATTAGCTTAATTAATGCTAGAGTTAATTAGTATGCTTGGGATTATTTGTAAAATATCCCAGAAAGCACACATATGTCTGCAAGATGTCTGTTAAAGATCGCTTCTTCTGGAAAGCATCTGCTGTGTACAACATCTGACAAACATCTTTAAGTTGTCAGATTTACATACATTCTAAATCATCAACATATTAAAGACATTTTCTAAATGTCTATTTGACGTCCAACAGGAAATGTCCTACAGATGTATTTCCAATGAGCAAACACTCAAAACAAAATATATGTCTTCCAGATCTAAACATGCAGCTCAAACAGATGTCTCTGAGATGTTTATGTGCTATCAGGAATGTTACTTCTTTTGTTGGCATGAACATGCTTCATCTGATAACTCTAAGATTCCACTCACAATTAGGACTGCAAAAAAACCAAACAATTATTTTGATAATCAGTTAATCTAATAAATATTAGTATCCACTTTTCCACTTTCACTCAGAAGTAAATACTGTAGTAAAAGCAATGGCGATTTTAGATTTATAGTTACCGCTATGGAACGCTATGGACGTTCATTGGAATTTCGAGAATGAATCTGTGAGTGAGTGTATCAAATTATAGCCTAGAATGCATTCCACTTATAGAATTTATGTAGCCCCACCCCTTTTCACAGAAATGCTGTCACTTGTCTTAGTTCACCATGATCTCACGTGTTCCATTATAATCAGTGAAGCTCTCTACTGCACAATTAAACTCTTATTTACATCATGTCTACAACTTGTTATAATGAGAGGATTCGTGAGCATGCATAACTCAGCACTGAACAAAACTCCACCTTAAACACCTCTGACTGGCCATTGCATTCATGAAATCAACAGATATGTCTGTGATTGGCTACATTACTCAACAATGCAAAAACACTAATGTAAATAGAAACCTTTGAACAGATATGAAAAGTACTGCTTCACACATAGATGGGACTAGTTAAATATTTGTGATGTAGAAAACGGGTGTTTCAAACCGCGTTTTTAAGACTAACTTTGGTAGTGTTACCAACTTAGTGACTTTGTCATTAAATTTAGCGGGGGGGTTTTCAGACCCCTTTAGAAACTTTTTTCCAAAAAAGCACCTGTCAACAAATCTATCGACTTCTTGGAGAAACCTTATCTAGTGTCCGAAACTGCCATGCGAGTACAAGGTCATGCTTTCCCGGCACACCTGACCTAAGAGTGATAAAGAAACATGCATGATTGTGAAAATAACAGTGGGATGTGCTAGATCAGGGCTATTCAACTGGCAGCATGTGGGCCCAATCCGGCCTGCAAATCATCTTCATCTGGCCTGAGGGAAGAGTACACGCAGATCGCACATACACCTTGAATGGTTTTTGCACTAACTAGTTTGTTAGTGCACTGGCCCGAAAAATGCATTTAATAGAGACATCAGTAACACTTTCTGTGCGGGCCTTCATTAAAAATTGGCTACTTAGACAAAAAGATGCCATTAAACACATTTAAAATATATCATCATTATGTTGTTTCTACATCAACATCAATGACAATATTAATATATTAATATGTGTTTAATCGTGATTAATTACCGAAAAATGTGCAATTAATTAGTCTAGTTATTTTTTTTGTAATGTATAAACAGCATTAATTTTAAATTTTTATAGATGTTACTCCTGCAACATTAGCTAATTTGAGTCAGTTTTAATAAACAGGGCAAAATAGCGCGAGAGCTCAATTCTAAAACAGTGCCGATGGGTGTGGAAATTTCCGCGGGTGATTTACTAACAACCACGCAAATTAAAAGACACAGATGCAACATCTCATTTACATATCAACCAATGCAATATACCAAGCGGAGCGCAAATTAGCGTAGTCACAAATAAAGACTAAAGAAATAAAGAAGCCACAGTACATTGAAAAGAACCGGAGACCAAAAAATGAAGGTTGCAAGAAGTTTTGATAGACCTGTTATTGCCTGACTCCTAGTTGAGGGTTCCAAGTCATCTTTTATTTCCTGAATCAAATGAAAAATAACATGGCTTGGCAAAATATACAGGTGCATCTCAAAAAATCTGAATATCGTGAAAAAGTTATTTTATTTTGGTAACTTATTTCAAAAAGTGAAACTTTCATATAGTCTAGATGCATTACATGTAAAGTAAAACATTTTAAAAAAATTGTTTTAGTTTTGATGATTAGAGCTTACAGGTCATGAAAGTCAAAAATCCAGTATCTCAAAATATTAGAATATTTCCAAAGATCAATCAAAAAAAGGATTTACAAAACAGAAAAGTTCAAGTTATGTAAAATTACGTTTAAAAGTATGTTCATTTATGCACTAAATACTTGGTCGGGGCTCCTTTAGCACAAATTACAGCATCGTGTGGCATGGAAGCGATCAGCCTGTGGCACTGCTGAGGCACTACTGAGCCTTCAGCTCGTCTGGATTGTTGGATTGACTGTTTCTCATCTTTCTCTTGAAAATAACCCATAGTTTCCATATGGGGTTCAGGTCAGGCATGTTGGCTGACCAATCAAGCACGGTAATATCATGGTCAGCAAACCACTTGGAAGTAGTTTTGGCACTGTGGGCAGGTGCTAAAGTCCTGCTGGAAAAGGAAATCAGCATCTCCATAAAGCTTGTCAGCAGATGGAAGCATAAAGTACTCCAAAATCTCCTGGTAGATGGCTGCATTGACTTTGGACTTGATAAAACACAATGGACCAACACCAGCAGATGTCACGGCACTGCAAATCATCACTGACTTGGGAAACTTCACACTGGACTTCAAGTAGCTTGGATTCTGTGCCTCTCCAGTCTTCCTCCAGACTCCAGACCTTGATTTCCAAATGAAATGCAACATTTACTTTTATCTGAAAAGAGGACTTTGGACCACTGAGCAACAGTCCATTTCTTTTTCTCCTTAGTAAGATGCTTCTGACGTTGTTTCTGCTTCACAAGTGGCTTGGTAGGCCTTTTCCTGAAGACATCTGAGCGTGGTGACTCTTGATGCACTGACTCCAGCTTCAGTCCACTCCTTGTGAAGCTCTCCCAAGTGTTTGAATCGGCTTTGCTTGACAGTATTCTCAAGCTTGCAGTCATCCCTGTTGCTTGTGCACCTTTTCCTACCCAATTTCTTCCTTCCAGTCAACTTTGCATTTAATATGCTTTGATACAGCACTCTGTGAACAGCCACCCCTTTCAGTAATGACCTTCTGTGACTTACCCTCTTTGTGGAGGGCAGGGGCGTCGCACCCGTGGGGGATGTGGGTGTTTTAACACCCACACTTTTCCCGGTGAGAGGGTTCAACACCCACACTTTTTCTGCAGTTTTTCCGCAGTTTTGCACAAACGCCTTACAGCAGTCGCTCCTCCGTTTCTCTGGACGCTCTGTGTCGCGCTCGCTACGGCTGCCTCCTCTCCCCTCCCTCTCAAATATGACACCAGCTTTGAGTGTGACCGGCTGATGATTGGCTGTTCTGCCTTAAGTCCAACCTCTCTTGGTGTGTTAGATTTATCGGTCAACTCGTGCTGAGGAGGCGGGAACTTATGGTACTTTTCCAGGTACTTTGAATGAGTGTTTATGCTTTCGAGGTTTTTAAATAAGCTTGATATGTGTTTGGGCAGATGTTCTGTTTATGTTTTGTTGACAGAGTGTTTTCTGTATTATATTTCGTTTTTTAGACTAATGCTAATTGCTAATTGGGATATTGTTCAGCAGCTAGCTAAATTCGGTTATGTATGTGGCATGCAATGTATAAAGTAACTGTGATGAAGAAGGCAGGGAATTGACGAGGAGGAGGGACAAATTGTCATTGTTAAGCAGTGTATTTATGGGTTTATTGCCAGTGCAATTGATTTTGATATTTTGAGCATTGTTTGTTGATAATATATGTTGTTTGTATATCTGGAGTTTGTAACAAAAATAATTTCCCCCTGGGATTATTAAAGTATTTCTGATTCTGATTCTTTAGCAAGTCTACTGTTGTGTATTTTCACAACAGAGTTTTGACTTATTTTCTGTGTGTTCCGAGTGTGTTTTTATACTTTTCTAGTATCACTCATTTATGTCAGGGTTCTGTCGTGTGTGTCATGTGTTCCTGCCTCTTGTGTCCATATTTGGTATGTTTCCTGTCCTTGTTTCAAGTGATTATTAGTTAAGTCTGTCCAGCTGTGTTTGTCTGATTATCCTGTGTATATTAGTTCAAGCCTGTTCAGTTTCGTGTTGTCTGGTCTACTCGTTACTCCCCGGTGTATCTGGTCCGTGTCTGCCTTGCCTTGTCCTGCCCTGCCTTGATGTCATTAAATACTATTATTTGAGTTTACGTCCTCGTCTGCGTGTCCTTGTTCCTCCCTCGTGTGTGCACCGTGACAGAAGACCAGACCGAAACCGTAAGCTGCGCCCCTTCACCACGTTTTGTTTTCGTTTTTGAAAGTTTTTATTTTGTTCCTGTTGTTTTTGTCTGTCTGTCCCGCGGCGTGGAAGTCGCCGCTCATCCGCTAAGCCTAGCCCGCGTTAGCAGCGCGTGGGAGTGGGACGGGATCGCCGCGAGTGCCGCGAGTCCGCTGGCCGCGGAACTCGGTCCAGCCCGCCGATCGCGGGAGATCACGCCGCCGTCCGCGGCTCACCCAGCCCGCTGTTCACGGGAGATCACGCCGCCATCCGTGGCTCACCCAGCCCGCTGTTCACGGGAGATCACGCCGCCGTCCGCGGCTCACCCAGCCCGCCGTTCGCGGGAGATCACGCCGCCGTCCGCGGCTCTCCCAGCCCGCTGTTGGCGGGAGATCGCGCCACTTTCCGCGGCTTCCCTGTGCACGCCGCCGACCCGCCTCTGACTCAATGCCCGCCGGCCAGCCTCTGACTCAATGCCCGCCGGCTCACCGCTGACTCAAGCCCACAGGATTGCCGCTGACTCATGCCCGCCGGATTGCCGCTGACTCAAGCCCGCCGGATTGCCGCTGACTCATGCCCGTCGGCTGCCGTTCCCTCTCCGTGGATCAAGTCCACAACACGGCCAGGAGTGCCGTGTATATGTTTGTTGTGCCCACAGGAACATTTTAAAGAACCCAGTCTTGTCATGTCTTGTCCATGGAGACTCGTCTGGGGCAGGCGGCTCCTTGTGTGGCAGCCATGGAGGCCATTCCGGCCGCCTGCCTCCCTGTCGTGGGCCCGGTTGCTGAGGGAACCTTGTGAGGGCCCCTGACTCCTTGTCATGCCCATTAAGAAGCCTCTACTTCCGAGCTAGCCCAGGGCTCCTGTTCCTAATGGGCGGTCCTGTCCTGTACCAGTCGGTCCTAGCCCAGGAGAGGCTGTCCCGGGCCTGGTCCTGTGGGTCTAGCCCAGGAGGGCTGTCCCTGTCCTGTGCCTGTGTGTATAGCCCTGGAGGGCGATCAGGTCCACGTCCTGTTCCTGTCTGGTTGAGCCCAGGAGGGGCCATCCTGTACCTGTCCTGTCAGTTCCTGTGTGTTTAGCCCTGGAGGCTGTCGGGTTCCTGTCTGTCTGTCTGGCCCCGGAGGGGAACTCTGATACCCCCTGGATTCCCCATGGAAATTTTGGGGGGGGGTAGTAGAGCTCTGGGTGGGGTGGGCGGGCCGAAGAATGAGGCCACGGCCACGAAGACCACCTGCCATGGCCTCCTGAGTCCCTGCACCGCCATGGCCGCCTGAGCCCCTAGCTCCGCCATGGCTTCCTGAGCTCCCTGCACCGCCATGGCCTACAGAGCTCCCAGCTCCGCCGGGGCCTCCGTCTGTCTGTTCCGCTCTGGAGGTCCCCGTCCTGTGTTACTGTGGATGTCCGTCCTGAGGGGCCTCCAGAGTGCCCACCCCCCCTCCCTGATGGAACTGTTAAGGCTCGGGACGAGCCTTTCCGGAGGGGGGAGTACTGTCAGGGTTCTGTCGTGTGTGTCATGTGTTCCTGCCTCTTGTGTCCATATTTGGTATGTTTCCTGTCCTTGTTTCAAGTGATTATTAGTTAAGTCTGTCCAGCTGTGTTTGTCTGATTATCCTGTGTATATTTGTTCAAGCCTGTTCAGTTTCGTGTTGTCTGGTCTACTCATTACTCCCCGGTGTATCTGGTCCGTGTCTGCCTTGCCTTGTCCTGCCCTGCCTTGATGTCATTAAATACTATTATTTGAGTATACGTCCTCGTCTGCGTGTCCTTGTTCCTCCCTCGTGTGTGCACCGTGACAATTTAAATGGGAAACTTTTTATATCTTGTGTATTATACCTTTTGTACCCTTCTGTCATTGTATTCATCGTCTTTATTGTTAACAAACAAACCACATCCATCCCCCGCACTTTTGAAAAGCATGCTACGCCCCTGGTGGAGGGTGTCAATGATTGTCTTCTGGACCATTGCCAAGTCAGCTGTCTTCCTCATTATTGTGGTTTCAAAGAACAAGAGAAAGCCAGAATTTATACTGTAGGGATGGTCATTTAATGAAACTCAAATGTAAATACTCTAATATTTTGAGATACTGGATTTTTGACTTTCATGAGCTGTAAGCTCTAATCATCAAAATTAAAACAAACAAAAAAAAACTTTTGAAATGTTTTACTTTACATGTAATGAATCTAGAATATATGAAAGTTTCACTTTTTGAAATAAGTTACAAGAAAAAATGAACTTTTTCAAGATATTCAAATTTTTTGAGATGCACCCGTATATGTTCCCATAATGTGTTTTTCTGGCATTCCAAATAAATTAATAAGTGTGGAAAAAATCCTCTCTCTTCTACCACACGCTCTCTGTTCTCTGAGGTGCCTCCTCTAGCAACAATAACTGCAGCCATTTCAAGCGCAAAATAGTTTAAGACATGCTTTTTTGGGGCATTAAATAATGGCGCAAATACCAGTAATTTGACAAGCGCAAACAATAGTAAATCTCATTGCATGATTCATTTGAATACTCTCCTAACATGAATTTTGCGTCTGAAAGAGAAACTCCTATAAATGCATATTCAATAAGGTCAGGTGCAAAAATAACTGTGTCCACACTTTTTTTTAGCGCTAATTCGTCACTCTGTGACTTCAGTAAATCCTGACAGTGCTATTTTAACTCCAAAAGATGGCTTGCGCTAGCGCAAGCTGTTAGTAAAACTGGCCCCATGACTGCTGAATATGCATTTCAGTTTCATTTCGAATTGTATAGGCCCCCCCAGAAAAAGATCAGGACAGCCCCCCACCCCCTTTGTTCATATTTTAAATTTGATAATCCAGTCCTCAAATGAAGCTAATTGGATAGCCCTGTACTAGACTGAATAGCCCTGTGCTAGATGTTAATAACTCTACTTAACTCTAGATTAAATGGTTATTAAGCACAAAAAGCAGAGAAAAAGATAGATTATTCTAGTTTTGCTAGCAGAAGAATGGCGTTGAGTCATTGGATCCCTGTTGAAAAAACCAGCACATGCTGGTTAGGTATGTTTTGAAGCAGAGGTGCTGGTTTAAGTTGGTCCTTAGCTGGTCACGTGCTGGTCCTAAGCAACTAGCTCCTGCTCATGACCAGCTGAGGACCAGCTTAAACCAGCTCAAACCAGCAGCCGTGCTTCAAAACATAGCTAACCAGCATATGCTGATTTTTTCAACAGGGATTATGGTCAAGGAGCATACCAAAGTGAAAAGTTCAAAACTGGACAAGGGATACAAGTTCTTCTTCAAACAGTTTATTTTTAACTACAAGGGTAAGTAAATTGCTGTCAATATATTGTGGTAACTAGTTAGCTATCCTGTTAGCTTCTGTGTACTACTACCAGAGATGTTTTACTATGAACTATGAACACTGACATAGCCTAAATAAAGCAACCTCCAAAACAGCGTGGTGAAAAACAGTTGAAGTGGCATTCCAGGCACCTGTTTATGGCAGGGCTCCTCTCTAACTGCTGGTGTTAAGGGAGATGTGCCACACTGTGATTGGATCTTGGTGGAAGAATTAAACAAATGTTAAGAAACATCAGATAAGATGCCAAGACAACTGCCAGACACCGAGCAGGACAGGAAGGGAGACCTTCCGCACCCATGACCACCTAAGAGAGGACTTCTCATTGGACTACAGGTTGATCCTAACCACCAAACCCAATTGTAAGGTATAGGAAAGGACTGCCATAAAAATTCCTTAGGATATCTGGATGCAACAGCAGTGGCCAAAACAAAGAAAGGCCACAAAGATCTATCCAAATCCATTCACACCTATGTTTGGAGACCTTAAAGGTAGGGTAGGCAATTTCATAAAGGCTAGCAATAGCAAGATAGCTTTGGAAGAAAGATCCCCACCCTCCCTGCATAATAACTTTGCAAAGCCACGCCTCCTCTGAAACACAGGAACGCACTCAGGCAGACCAGAGACCAACCTGCGACACGATGAGAGACTGTGTTGGTGGAGGATTGAATACAACACTATCAGATTACCTCATGTCTCATTAACTGGTGAGAAAACATTATAGTACAAAGCTCATACGTAATATTACAATAATAACGCCTTTCATTCTCACTGGAACGTGCTGATGGCGTATCGTGTCTGCGCAAACAGGGTGTGCAGAGGTATGCAAATACATATTTTGACAGGCAGGCAGGACAGCCTATCGTAATGTTCAGACCGAACATTTTGATTGGACAAACATTTTATGGTCCTACACCTTCCACAGACGATAAAAATTCATAGCCTATAAATAAATTTAGACCACTTAACTTAGAGATTGCTATCGGGATGTGAAGAGACTTTCAACCAGCATAACAAAAATATGTTTTTGAACCAAATCACCTACCCTGCCTTTATCTGAAATTGTTGAACAGCCCCTGTGGGAAGCATGCTCATTGCCAATTTAACAGTCTTTGACTGTTCTGAACTGAGTGAGGTGGGAATTGGTCATCTAATATACTCATAACCACACCCAAAAATCACAACGTCTTTGGTGACGTGAGTATCCATCACTGTACAACAGTATGCTGATTTGCAAAATTTGGGTAGATAATGTCAGATGTATGTCTGCACTAAGTCGTTTCCATTCACTTTGCGCAGTCTACAATGTAAGATGTGCTAATGTAAGCCTACTCATGTTATCAATAGTTCGTAACCAAGACTTTTTAACTTTCAGCAGGATAAGCTTTAAGGTAGCAGTTGCCAGTTGGCTGCAGAGGTGGAAAGTAACTAATTACAATTACTTTCGTTACAGTGCTTGAGTACATTTTTACATTTTTTTCTACTTTCTTGAGTATAATTAAATTGTGGTACTTTTACTTTTATTTGAGTAGAATAAAACTAAAGTATTCAACTTCGCTACATTTAGTTTTCAACAAAAGTACAAAGTACAAAAAAATAAAAATATACAAAGAAGGCGCTGATGGAGAAACAGAGCGAACTGGCATTTGACGGGCACTTTTCAAACTTCTGGGGTGGAGCCCTGCGCTGCGCTTCAGGCAATAACAGACAGGTCTGACTCGGGTGCAAAACCAATCAAAACTTCCAGTTCAGCTGGGGGTGGGCCGTTCATAGCTTTGCTTTGACTGTCTATCAACTGGCGTTGTAGTTTTGAATCAGCAGCATCATTAGCGTTTCAATATTTTAGTGAATGTGAGCTATGCTTTGATTTTAAATCGTAATTTTGTGAGCTCCTGAAATGGGTCATACCATCGATATTACCAGAGTACACAGTAGTATTAAGTAAATAGAAAACTCGGTTGATAGAAGGACACGGTTACTGCATGGATACATGCATAAAGTTCAGTTGAATGGTAAAAATCGCCCTTTTTAAGAGTGCAGCTAAACTAAATGTACGAAGCTAAAATAACCTCAACATTATACAACATTGAAATAAGAGCGCATGCATTTTTATGTACATCTGGCTGATAGATCAACCATTATTTATCTGTCAATCAGATGCATTTAAAATCACTTTTTCTGTGTGCGTTCTTTGGATGTGTGTGCACATGGGTGAAAAAACAAGATAAGTCTATGTATGACCGGACGATTTATTCATATCCAAAACGAGACGATGTGAACATTACAGAGTGCTAAACACTCTCATGCAGTGCATGTTTCATTCATACTCGAAGCCGGAGGGCGCTCTCGTGCAGAAAGTCCAAAACTTAGTAGAAGTAATAACTTATGATGTGCAGGAAATCCCTAATATGGACAAACACATCCTGATATGGCTGTAGCAGAAAAAAAAAAAGAGGTAATTTCAGGTCATTTCCAGGTAATAAATATAGTATTTGAATAATGCAATGCTAATTGACATAACATTTATTACAGAAATTATTCTGCCTTATTGTGTGTGTGTATAAACCAATCCTAAAATTGTGATTAGGAAAAATACAGAAAAAAAAAAAATATAGAATACAAATTATTGGTTATCGTCAAGCAGTGTATTTGATTTCTTAGCCAATTAAAAGACATAAGAAAAAATAAAGCCTGTCAATTAGACAAAAGTCAAAAGTTGTTTTTTTTTTGTTTTTCTTTTTTTTTTTACATTTCTGAAATGATGGCTACGCCCCTATGCATGCAGTACAGAAAACAGAGCATGAGACTTCTTGTGCTTGAATGGTTTAAAGTCATATTAAAATGCGCACAAAGGAATCGATAAGAGGACTCAAAATTTAATTTTATAAAAACTAGACGATTCCTGACCTTCAGCATCCTATTCCAGAATTGGAATAGATTTTGGATTCCCAAGCCTATAGGTTAACATGTTAAATAAAATGCTCTTTTTTGTTCTTTATTTTACCGAAAATGTGCTTGATGGAGTCCACCTTTGTTATTATAACAAACTACAGTTTCAATGTGATTTTAAACCATTCAAGTCAAGAAGACTCACGGGCTGTTTTCTCTGCTGCACACACATCCTTGTGTAAGTGTTCTTTAGCCTGTTGATCTTCATTCATTGTATTCAGCTAACAATGAAATATTTTGCAATAAGAGTTAGAATAAATGTGAATGATATCTAAGATTTTTTTTATTATTATTAATTTATTATTTTATTTATTTTTTTACCTTATTGGAATTGAAATTATGAATTGTTGAGAATCGGAACCATTAAAGTTCAAACGATGCCCAACCTTACCCATACCCCACATTATTTTTTACTGGCACCTTTCTATTCACAGTTTTAAACCCTTTCTTTTCTTTTAAGCCCTTACTTACCCTTCCTTGCTTTTGCCCTTCTTAAAAACAACCACATAATCTTATACTTGAATGTACTTTTCAAAATTATTTATAAAACAGTTGCTCCTGGCAACAGGGATAGATAGTATGTTTGCTTAACATAGCATCAAATATGACAATTTATGAGACTAATATCGTTTTGCTCCAAAATTACTATATAACATCAGTCGTGTTTAAAACAGTTAGCTTCTGTGGTTCCATGTTGCTTCTTATCACAGTGAGACAAAATATTTTTTTATAAAATTCTATACTGTGATACAAGCTATGTCAATTAGCATTGCATTGCAATTGTGTGTTTGTCTTCCACGTTTCATCAGTCAAAACGTCTCTATCTGCATGTTATTCAGCTGTAGGGATATCTGATGCATTTGTCCATATAAGGGATTTCCTGGCTCTCACTTGTGAAATAGACATTATAGTACATAGGGGTTAGGGTTAACCCTGCTCCATAATGCTCACATCGTCTCATTTTGGATAAAAATAGAAAAATAACACTAAAGTACTTTGTAACGCAGTAACTTGAGTAGTTTTTCAGCAAACTACTTTTTTACTTTCCTGAGTCATATTATTTTTCAGTACTTTTACTTGTACTCAAGTATATTATTCCTTAAGTAGCAATACTTTTACTTAAGTACAATTTCTTAGTACTCTTTCCACCACTGGTTGGCTGTGATAACCTCCCTCCTTCCTTTGCATGCAGTGTCAAATATAGTGAATAGTGAGGTAGTAGTGCAGGCAAGTTGCTATCACAGATGTGCAG
The DNA here is from genome assembly GCA_021397915.2 of Tor tambroides. Lineage (NCBI taxonomy): Eukaryota > Metazoa > Chordata > Actinopteri > Cypriniformes > Cyprinidae > Tor > Tor tambroides. The sequence continues at coordinate 22,591 of JAFVLL020019390.1, forward strand.
TTTATGAATCGCGAAGGACAACAGTTACACCTAAAAATCTTCTTTACTGTTTTACTGAAGAAAAAAAGTCACCTACATCTTAGATGGCCTGAGGATGAGTAAAGTAATTTTTGGGTGAACTATACCTTAAAGGGGTCATGAACTGCCTTTTTTTTTTCTTCTTTTTTTCTTTTTTTTATATATATATATATATTGGACTGTTCTTTGAGGTCCACTTATAATGTTATCAAGATTTTTACATCAAAAAACATCATAATTTAGGAGTCCTGTTTTTAACCCCCCTCATCAGAATGCTATGTTTGAATAGGCGTGGTGGATTGTAGACTTGGAAGTAAACGCCCACTGCTATGATTGGCTAACAGTTGTGTATGTTTGACAGTGTACATCCTTCATAGATGGACGCTGCTGTGATTTAGGTCAAAAACGCATAAATACTCAGTACATATCAAACGACCTGTTATAACAGACAAAGCAATAGTGACCACATAATAAAAACAGTTACTCACACTTGTGTGGTGTGACATTACTGTCGGATTCAAAATAGTCTGCACAGCATCGTCTTTTTGTTTCAATCTGTCTGAAAATACTGTGTCAAATTGTTCCTTGTTTGTAAATGAATCCATGGTAAAATGAAGTGAACAAAGGACCGAGTTCTTACTGACGTGGTCTGGATCTTCATTAAAAATAAAGTCCGTCCACTCTTTCCTAATGTTGGGATCAGTAAGAAGGCAATGCAAAGACTGTTTTTCCACAACTTGGCAATGCACAACGTCTTGTTGTATTCTGAGCCATCTTTAACATTTGGTTCGCCCTTCTCGTTATTTACACTACATGTGCGAATCGGTGGGCGGGGCTAAACAGGCAGTGATGTAGAAGCAGGCGTTGATCTTCTTCTGCGGAGGTGGTGTTTAGCCACACTATTACATCATAGAGTCGTACATTCCACAAGCTGTCATTTTGGCAGACTGGCTTCAAAGCTATTTTTAGATTAACGAGACAGTTTTGAGTTCTGAAACTTACAAGATGTTTTTATAGTACCTCTTATATGTCAAAATATTAAGGGAATTTTGGTTTCTCAGTTCATGACCCCTTTAATAGGCAGCGTTTTAGTAACTATTGCATATTCATCCCATTGTTTGACAACAGAAAAATAAAAATGTTTTATTTTGAATTTGGCTGTATTTAAATACAGTAGCCTAGGTGAGCACAGAAAGTAGAAGAGAAACAAACAAATGTAAAAGGCTCACACTAAGCAGAATGCAAATAAGATGCAAAATGTCATGGATATTCTAATTAGTGTATGGTGTCATATAGCAACTTTTCGAGCAGGCTTTAGCTACTTTCCATTGAAAGAAGTTGGCAACAGTAGATTTTGGTCCACTGCAGTTTTAAGAAGAAAATACTTGGCAATGTTGATTTGCACATAGTTTGTCTTTAAGCATATTAAAAACACCAGGCAGACATGCAAATGTTAATCTTAAAAACTTGATTTTGACCACAGGGGCTCTGTATTTTATTTTATTTTAATTTTTTTCACGAAAAGAGTTCTCCTAAATAACAGTAAACGTTCTTAGGTAAGAGTTTCCTCTGCTGATGATGTCACCTAGCATACTAACCATGCCCATGGTGACTGGCTGATTGGTGCTGGGTCTTTGTCAATAATTTAATCATTAAAATATTTTAGAGCTAGGTATCATGTTGCCATACGCATATAAAGATTTTGAATTAAAATGTTGCCATATTCAACTAAAAATGTGTTGATAGAACACTTATTGTGTTGTAAAAATGCAAGCGTATACAGAGATTTATTTTAATTTTCAAAATTTTGCATTTTAAAATTAACTTTCTAATGTCAGTTTAGTAGTCCTTATAACAGATTACACAATTAAGTAATTGTGGTGCTTCTAATTAAGTGATAAAAAGCAGATGCAAATATTGTACAAAATAAACATTCTCATCTTTGCACCAATAAAATGTGCCACTTTGTTTTGCAACCTAATTATATGTAATATCTAATTTAGTGCTGTCAATTGATTAAAAATAATAATTAATCGCACATTTTTTCTGAAATTAATTGTGATTAATCGCGATTAATCCCAACTAACATTAAAGTTTTTAAATATACTTCTATCTTGCAAAAATTTCACATTCAATCTTCAATTTAATGTAGAAACAACATAAAGATAGTATATTTTTAATATTTGTTTAACTGCATTTTTTATGACTGAAGGCGAGTATCACTGATACCAATACTACTGATGTCTCTTGGAAATTTTCTTTTTCCTAATATTTAACCATTGACTATAGCCATTTAACATTACAGTATAATTGAGAGCTATCAATTTTAACATTTATTAAGACTTTTAAAAAATAACAACTTCTAATTTAAGTGAACTTAAAACAATCTTCACATAAACCTATATATGTGACTCATATATAACAAGTACTTGCATACATGCACAGTTTAAAGGCAGCTTTAATCACGTTGCATGCTTGTAGTTTAATTTGTACTTTAATATATAAAGATACTCAGCGCATGCAACTGCATTTCTGTGTGTGATTGAAGAGCATGTGCTACAAGCACAGTATGTTGGCTGACAAGAAAGGAAAATTTACATTTACTGACACATGGCCTGAAAACATCTCATCTAACCACAGTTCACTGTTGTTCTACTGAAGCTCCTCGTCACCTGTACCATTTCTGTGCTCGTTTGACTAGCGCTGAGGCGAAGTTGGAAAGCGTATCTAAAAAGTCTCCCATTTGATGTGGTTGTAAAGACAGTCTGCGTCTAAATAAACGCAATTCTTGTCAAGAAAAAAGAGACAGAAGCAGCAGTTGTGAATGGGGTGGCCAATCACAAACTTCTTTTTACCTTTAAGCGAAGAATGATAAAGAGGTAACACTTTATAATAACTTTCATTAATAAAATATTAACAAACATTATACAATGTTTAACTAATCATTACTTATATATTCACATATCTAGATATATGAGATAATGTGCTTGTTAATGTTAACTAATGAACTTATTACCAAATGATTAACAGATCATTATTTAATGTAAATTGATATGCTTACAAATGTCATTAAACTTTCAATTCATATGAACATGCATTTATTTAAAAAAATCTTCAAATGATTTTGACAGATGGTTTACAATGATTAAAAGCTTCATTAATAAACCATTAACAAACATTATATAATGCTTAACGGATCATTAGTTAATGTTTACAAATGTCATTAAACTTTCAATGCGTTTTAAAAATCTACAAATGATTTTAACAGAAATTATACAATATTTACAAGCTTATTTGTTAATGAATTTTTGAATGCTTACAAATGTCATTAAACTTCGGTTCACATATTTGCTAATGCTCATTTTTACATTTACAAATGTTGTGAAAATATAGCTTAATTAGTCATTTTAAGCACTTCACAAACTATTCATGTTAACATATTCATTAACTCATAATCACAGTCTGTAAAGGTCATATATTTGGTCTTTGTTTGTTGTGTAGACTTCTACTGTTTGCACATCTTAAATCATTTAGTAATTATTTGTTAATGTTTTTGCAGTACCCAATCTAAAGTGGAAACTATTCATCAATTGTAAATGTTCATAAACATTTACTAATCATTAATACCTTTATGAGCAGTCATTTTGATGGCAAAAAGTGTCCAAAATGAATGGAATTCTCCCTACTTTCACATCTTTACAAATAATTTATTAATCATTTATTCATGTTTTTCCAGTACCCAATCTAAAGTGGAGACTGTTTGTAAATGTTTATAAACATTTGGTACCACTTTAGAATAGAGAACACTTATTCAGTATTAACTACGACTTTTCCCTCAATAAACTGCTAATTTGCTGCTTATTAATAGTTAGTAAGCTAGTTGTTAAATTTAGGTATTGGGAAGGATTAGGGATATAGAATAAGGTCATGTAGAATAAGGCATTGATTAATATGTGCTTAATTACTTCTAATAAATGGCTAATATTCTAGTAATATGCATGCTAATAAGCAACTAGTTAAGAGACCCTAAAATAAAGTGTTACCAAACATTTACAAATTTTTTTAGTATCTTTATTGGCACTGGACTTGTGAATCATCAAACAGAATATTCCTTGAGTCATACATCAACAGGAGGGGGAAAAAAAATCTTCAAGAAAATACTTCATTTATCATTTATCAAAATAACGCAATATGAACAGATTGAATCGTTTTCCCTTATAGTAATCAAATTGACACCTGTACACTTGTTGACCCCTTACCCAACCTTAAACCTACCCATACCACCAAACCTGTCCCTAAGCCTACCCGCATCACACCTCAACAGCAGCAAAGGTGCACTCTCATATACAATTACTTCATTGCATAACATCTGTTAAAATCATTTGTAGATTTTCAAGATGTGCATGATCATATGAATTAGAAGATTAATTACATTTGTAAGCATTTTAATTTACATGAAATGTTAATTATTAGGTAATGTTTAAAACATTTATTAATAAACATTTACAACCACGTTATTTCACGTTTCTAGATATGTGAATATATATGAACTAATGATCCGTTAAAGGGGTCATATAAAGATCATTATTTTGTATTTGGTGTAACAGAATATGTTGACATGCTTTAATGTTCAAAAACCATTATTTTTCAAATACTGTACATTATTGTAGTTCCTCTATGCCCTGCCTCTTGTTTTCTACAAAGCCCCTCCTTCCGACAAGCACAGTCTGCTCTGATTGGCCAGCTGACCCAGTGCATTGTGATTGGCCGAACACCACAAGAACGCGTCAGAAATGTAACGCACCTTTCCATAATCGCGAGCTTCAGCTTTCAAAATAAATGTAAAGACAGTTAATAATGTCCTTAGTTTTACCATCAGTTCAAGACCGAAAGGGGAGCAGAGTCATGTGACAGACACAGTGATGATGCTTGTATATATTTGCACACAAGCCGCGATTAAGTCAGCTGACTCCACTGTGATGTGACCCTGTCTCTCTCTCACACATGCACACACACACGACGCGCAAAACTCCGCATTTGAACAGTCAATAAATACTTAAACTAATAACAAAACATACTTACAGTCGCTGATTCAGAAGCACCAGATTGTCATAGCAAAGTCGGAATTGACCCTTTTTTTTTTTTTTTTAGAAATAGCTTTTGTTCACAGCCAGCCTTGTACTCTCCTAGGTTCACAAAACTGTCGTCCATAAAATGCGTTGCACAAATTCAAACATTTGGGTTGTGCTGTTCTGTTGTAAATAATCTTAATGATTCCTAACTGCATCTACTTTCGGAAGGCCAAATAAAGTGCTTTTGCTTTCGCCTAGAAACACACAGCGTCTCCCTGACATGGCTGCATCAACACTACTGTGGTTACTGAAACCACGCCTTCTTTCTTTGCATGAACATTTGGGCGGCATTGCGCAAATATTTCCACATCGTGACGTAGACATGTGGGGGCATGTTTTAATGAGGCGTTTTAGTCTGGTCTGGATCAGCCTTCTCTTTTAGATAGAATATATCCTTTTGTGGGAGTCTTTGAGCTTTGTAACTCTGCAGATCGTATACATGCACAAACAGCTACATAACACACTAAAGAAAAGGAAAAATAGAAATGACATCATATGACCCCTTTAAGCTTTACATAATGTTTGTTAATGATTTATTAATGAAAGTTATTATAAAGTGTAACGATAAATAACTTTGCTGTGAGTATATTAGTATGGGCTTAAACATAAAACATGTAATCAGTAAAACCACTTACTTCTTTTTCTTCTTTTGCCTTGATGATGAACTCATTTTTCAGCTCGTTTTACAATAACCTCTGTGGTAAAAAAAAAAAAAAAAAAAAGATTAACTTTCAAAATTCTTAAAAGAA
>JAFVLL020019392.1:0-13989 GCA_021397915.2 Tor tambroides
GGGGGGGGGGGTGTTCAGAATTATAAAACGACAAGTTTATTTACAACTTGTTTTTGCGGCGTTGAGTATTGTAGCCAATCACAGGTATCGCTGCTGAAAGCAATAGCCAATCAATAGCAATAGGTGTTTTCTTTAGGTTAGTCAGAATCTGCTCTAAACTCATTTTTATTTTCGCAAGTTTACAGAGTTCTACATGCTCGCAGATATATTTATATATAAATACAGTAATCAACATTTGAAGTGGATCAAAACATTTGGTCCTAAAACCAAAGCAATACCCGTTCTTGTCTTAGGGCAACTTTGATGAACTTTTTTGATCCTCTTCAAATGTTTACTACTGTATATTTACTTGTTTTTCATGAATGTATTTTACTACAATACAAAGAGCGATGTGTAACATTTTACCAGATTTAGTCCTACATTTATTCACTTTTATTTGTTCCCCACTAAATAGTTAACTAAATTTTTACATTTTATAAAATTATTCTGCACTCATGATTTCTCTAGAATAACCTTTGCTGTTGAATTATCCACTAACCTAGTTTATAATAGTATTATTTTTATAGATTATAGTTTTTGTTATTTTTCATTAAAATGAAGTTGTCTATATTTGGTAGATTGTGTTTAACACATAAAAGAAGTGACGACCAGGTCAACACTAGGGCTGCACGATATATTGCATGCGTTTTTCATACGCATCTCGTCATTGAAGCCGGTTCTGTGATTAGTAATAAATCTCCGTCACCTGTTTTCAAATGGAGCGGCATTTAATACACAGAGCCGTAGTTCACTGACAAGCTACGCAATATCACGTTCAGTATCGCAGGCGATTCATCTGCGATTCTTAGCGTGAATTGCGTAGCTTGTTGGTCACACAGCGTAAATAAGAGATTGGTTGTGTAGTTAGTCATTGATTATATCAGGAGTTTTCGCGCGAGTAAAGTCCTTGCAAACGGAGTCTGAAATTTTTGTATGCGTTTTTTCGTATTCGTCATCCTTTCCTATCAAAATTGTTACGGATGCGAAAATGCGGAAAATCGAACCTGATCTGATTTTTTTTTATGATGGACGAAGGTCTCGGAGGCAGTGTGTAAACGTGATTGACACAACACAACTTTTTTAACATGCAAAAATTTTGGATGAGAATTTCGGACTCCGTGTGCAATGACCTTAAGTTCAGTCAGTTGCGCTATAATAGGAGCCCATTGCTTGGTTTACATAATCCATTGACAATTTGAAGAAAGGTTTTGTCTGTCTAATAGGACCAAACTTCCACCTACATTGTTTCAGGAGTGACAAACGCGAGTGAATCCGCTAAATTTTTCCACTGTCTTTGTCACTTTTTTCACCCATGATGAGTTTGCATCCCTGAACAATGCAGCCGGCGTTCCCGCCCTTTTCCAAATGAATAATTCACACGAATGCAGATAGAAGCACTTTCCCAGGAGCATCTTTGACTTTCTCTTTCACCTGCAGTCAGGCGCCGCAGTGGGACCCAAAACCTCACGCACTCGCCTCTCTAGAGATCGCCTGATGTCAGGCCTGAAATAACCTCAGTTGTTTAGAGCTTAAAGCATGTCACGGTTACCCATAATCCTCCGGTGATACTTAAGCACCACACAAATGTGACTGCGTGCGAGTTCCTTGAGATATTAATGCTGAAACAAATGCAGTGAATAAAAAATGTATAACTGTGGCATACAGATTCTGACATGACAGAGAATTTAAGAGACTGCAACCCACAGTTTTTTAACCCAGATTGCAGCCTTCTTTTCCCATTTACTTCTTCACAATAGGCATAGTTAAGATATTTAAGGCCACAAAAACATGTTGGCAATTATTTGAGCCATTTTAGGCAAATATTAATCATTCAATTTAGTGGAATCAGACATCAGACATCAGTTTAATAATGTAAATTTAGTGTGTTTTAATATTATAGAAAAAATGAAATACTATGGGATTAATCTTTTTTTGCATTGTTTATAATTCTAATAAATCATATTTATTGATGTTTTTTGAATATTAATTATATTTTTAGTATGTATTAATACATTTAATATATATATAATGTTATTACATTGTAAAAATATTGATTTGTGATTTAGTGATCAATAAGCATATTGTTTAATTACTAGTAAAATTACAGTGACGGTTTACACTTTGTATATTATTATTATTTTTATATAATTTTTTTAATATTTAATAATTTATTTAAATTGTTATTATTTATTGATGTAATAATCAAAGGTTTTTTAAATAAAATTTAAACGTAAATATTACTTTTTTTTATTTTGGATATGATTAATCATTTGACAACACTATATGAAAAATAATTATTATTATTAATAATAGTTATTATTACTATTTTTAATATACTGTGTTTTTAATTAAAAGTGTATTTAAATGTTAATTATTAACACATTTTTTAATTAAAATTGATATTTTACATAAAATGTGTAAAACAGAATGTATTTTTTTTTTTTCTGGTTTGTTTTTCCCTTAGATCCTGGTGCACCTGGGTCTCCTGACGAAGGAGTCTGGTTTTAAGATAGCGGAGAACGCGTTCAGCGGTGGTCCTCTGGGTGAGCTGGTTCAGTGGAGTGACCTGATCACCACGCTCTATCTGCTCGGACACGACATCCGCATCTCAGCATCTCTCGCCGAACTCAAAGAGTGAGTCTCAGACTCCCTCTCTGTCCTCAGTTCTTCATTCAGTTCCATTCAGTGCCATTTAATTCAATTCTGTGTCTCCAGGATCATGAAGAAGGTCATGGGCAACAAGTCCAGCTGCCCCACAAAGGGCGATAAAATTGTGGAGCTCATCTACATAGACATCGTGGGTCTGGCTCAGTTCAAGAAGACTCTGGGTCCATCTTGGGTCCATTATCAGTGAGTTCACATCACATTTGTGCTTTAGTATGAAGTGATCTTCCTCTGACACAGTTTCTTCAGCTCTGTTGAGAAAGGCGACACTCGGGCATTATTGACCGCGTAAGCCGTTTGAAATGAGTCTGAACCTGATCTCCTGATTTTATCTCCGTCATCAGACACTGAGACAGATCCCATCCGCACCGCGCCGGTGTGAATCTGAGCTGTTATTCCAGTCAGGATTGGGCTTATCGAGTAATCAGGGTCGTCTGACCTGACATGACCGTTAGCTGATACTGAACACAATCGTTTGCTAATGGATAACTTCCTCTAGTGTTAGAAACTGCCTTAGTTTACTATAGTAATTCTCCAGACAATAAATAAACGAATTTAATTATTTTCTGGAAAATGTGAATAATTTTATTCAATAATTTTAATAAAGAAATAAATCTAAATTTTATAAATATAAATAAATATTTTTTCTTGTTTTTGATGCCAAATTTATAACCTCTGTGTGTACAGATTTGTTCAAGTCTGCCGAAAATAAATTTATGAAGAACTTATGTGGTTTTATTTAAATTTTTACGCCGATAGCCTAGTGTGTAAATGCGCCGACATATAACGCCATTGTCCCGAGTTCGAATCCCGGCTCGAGGACCTTTCCTGATGCCACCCCCCTCTCTCTCTCTCTCCCACTTTGCTTCCTGTTTGCCCCCCACTGTCATATCATAATAAAGGCAACAACACCAAAAATAGATCTTTAAAAAAAAACAAAAGTTATAATAATAAAATTACAATTTTCATAAATTGCATAAAATAAAATGCACAATTTTCTACCATATTCTCATTAACATAATTAATGAGAATTATGTTAATGTGTTTTGAAGGTAATGTTTTACTTGTGAGTATTGTTTTAATACTTAAAAAAAAATTCTGAAAATAAAAAAATGGAAAAAGTCAAAATACAAAAGATGAATGTATGTAAATATATATATATATATATTTTTACAATGTTTTTCCATGACAGTTAAGCTAATTTTTTATTATTATAAGCATTTTTTAATGTACAGACATCAGCACTTTGTAGATGGTTTGCACACTGCTGTTCTTTGCCCACACTCCAGCTCTGAATGTGTGTTTTAGGTGCATGCTGAGGGTCCTAGACTCGTTCGGGACGGAGCCGGAGTTTAACCACGCCCACTACGCCCAGTCGAAAGGTCACAAAACTCCGTGGGGCAAGTGGAACCTGAACCCCCAGCAGTTCAACACCATGTTTCGTAAGTCTGCATGAGAGAGGCTTTTTGTATGTGTGTGTGTTTAACCTTTCCATTTTAGCCTTTGGACATGGAAACTTTATCCGGGCCGCGTCGGGGTTCTGGGGGTTTGGGTGGCGTCTCCGATCGGCTCGGGCACTGAATAGCTCTTTTGTTTACCAACAGACTTTGACATTCTCATAAAACATGAGGCTTTCCAAGCAGAACTGCTCTTATTTCTGATTAAGCCTGTTTGAGAGCAGAGATTGCTTTCACTGAGGGGTGGGTCGAACTTTTTCTGGCGAGTAGTGACGCTAAACTAACGGCTCAATCTCACCAAACTCCTCAAGAATAACAAGTCATATCATCAATATTGTTTTACCGCAAAATAAAAAAAGAGAAGAAAAGATAAAAAATATTGTATTATAATATTTTTGATTGTACTTTATTTACATTTCAGTCATTGTTTTAATTACAAAAAATTCAAAAGTAAAACTCAAGTCAGAAAATTAAGTCATATTATAATAAATAAGAATAAAAAAAAGAATAATAAGAAACTAAGAGAAATATTGTATAATTAGTATTATTTATTTGTTTATTTCAAATTTCAGTAGTTTTTTTAAACTTTAAAAATGTTTTTAAAATCAAAAGTGCCACTTTTTTGGTGGAAATGTGCCTAACTGTCATGACAAAATGCCCAAATTCAGATTATTATTATTACTATTATTATTATTACTACTTTTAATGTTATTACTGTTTTTGCTACTTCATGACTTATTTTTCTGACATATTTGCACAATTTTCTACCATATTCTCATTAACATAATTAATGAGGATTTTTATGGTTTTGAAGGTAATGTTTTACTTTTGAGTGTTGTTTTAATATCTTTAAAAAAAATTCTGAAAATAAAAAATGGAAAAAAATCAAAATGCAAAAGCAAATGCATTTCTTTAATGACAGTTAAGCTCATTTCCACTCCATATTTTCATTCTCATATTTTTCTAATAATTATTTTTCTAATAATTCTTAATAAATATTGAAATAATAATAATGTATATATCAACATAAATTGAAGACACTATAATGTGATGTATAAATACTTCACAATTTAGTATATCATTAATATATTAATAATATATCACACTTTTGCATTACCGCAATGATAGATTATTAATTTTCATGGAAATAAAATTTTTTACTTTTCGCATTTTATTGCTTTATTATAATATTGAGCTCATTTTTTCACCATGTTCTCATTACCATAATTCGTTTTACTTGTAAGCTTTTGTCATTCTTAAATTACTAAATATAATATTAATAATAATAGAAGTCAAGATAAAGACAAAAAGTCAAGATAAAGACAGTACAACTTGATGTATAGATGTTTAAGTACTATAAAAAATAATAATTAAAATATTATATTTTTATATTATTAAATTATTAAATTAGTCATAAAAAATAATATATACAAATCATTTTTTGGATTACAGTAATGGCAATTTGTAGGAAAATATGCGTAATTATAAATGAAAATAATATCTCTTAATGAAAATATCACATTGCAAAACATCGCTGCAAAATATAATCTCGATTTTTCATTTGTATTTTAAAGTTGAGTATGAGCTGTACAGTTTTCATGACATTCAGCTGAGTTCAGCTACATATTTGATAGAGTGTGTGTGTAAGTGTGCAGTGTGGTGTATCTGTGTATGTGCACATGTGTGCGTGTATAAGTGCGTGTATGTGCGTGTGCGGTGTATCTGTGTGTGTGTGTGTGTGTGTGGGTGGGGTGTTGTATATCTGTGTGTGGTGTGTATCTGTGTGTTTTTGTGCGTGTGTTGTGTATCTGTGTGTGCGTGGACGTGTGTGTGGTGTGTATCTGTGTGTGTGTTTGTGTGTGTGTGCGTGTGTGAGCACGCGTGTGTGTGTGAGCGTGTGTGTGTGAGCGCGTGTGTGCGTGTGTGAGCACGCGTGTGTGTGTGTGGTGTTGTGTATCTGGTCTCCTGGAGCTTGATGTGGAGAAGTCGGACCCTTGGCAGGTGTGTGTAACTGACCTCTCCGCGTGTCCGCAGGCTTCTGTGAGAACATGAGCTCTGACAGCAGACCAACACAAAACTACCTGTCCGTCTGTCAACACACTCGCCAAATCCAGCCATGCACTTCAGATATTACGACCCGATTGCATCAGATGCAAGCGCACGTGTGTATTCCCTCCTTTCTTAACACTGCCAATCAAAGCCCTTTATCCCGCCGTCCCACAATGCACTGCGGTATCTGATTGCACACTGCTAAACATCTCTGTGGACCTCATGTATTGTGTGTATGACAGGCCAGATTGACGTGCCCCCGTTTCCTTTACGGCTAAACGTCCTCCGTGCCGCCTGTCCCGAAGCCGCTATTGTTCATAATGCTTCCCGCACGTATAAGATGCGTGAATCGCCAGCGCGCCGCGAGACCGAGGCAGGAAGTCCCTCGCTTTCAGTACGGCATCATAGTCCTGGAATAATTCAGTTTCCATTTGATTTCTTTTGTTTCGCTTTTCGAGGTTTGCTGGGCAAAGACAGCGTCATTGTGGCTGCTTTGGGTTTGGCGGAAAGTTTTCTCGGGCGAAACCACGACTGAAAGAGTCACGCATGCGTTCACACACTCGTAAACACAACTTTTGGCTGACGATTTGGCACACACTTTTGCTGCAGTCATTTGCTTGAGAAACCACACAAACACACAGAGGACTCCAGAGTCATGCAAACTAACCAACTTCCTGTCATTTGCATGGCACTTCCTCGCATACGCCACACGCGAACAGAGAAAAGTTGCTTTCATCTAGGTTTTTTTTTCAGCTTTCATAAACGCAAGTAAAATGCCCCTGGCTGCTGAGAGGAATATGGGTAAAATGTGTATAAATATTCATGTGTTTATGCATAAGGTATGAATAATTAAAGTCGGAGTCAGTGGAAGGGTCAGTGTGTGTCGCATTTCATAACGCTCGCTTAAAAACACTTCTCCTTTAGTGCTCCTGTAATTAAGAGCTTCTGGTGCAGTCTGTTTTTTCACAGGCATCTGGTTATGCTGTTCAGTTATTAATTGCAAGGACAGAGTTTGCCATATGCCAAATGGGGAAATGATAACTGATGTGTGGATATGGATAAAAATACATCATTTTATTTAGGAAATTATATAAATGATAATGTAATAAATAAATGTAATAAACATGAATAATAATTCTAATTATAAATAAATATCTATATAATTATTTTAATACATATGTAATGTTATATATTATTCCCAAACGTACACATACACACATATATATATATATATATATATATATATAATGTGTGTATGTATGTGTATATAAATGTATGTGTGTGTGTTTTATTTATTTATTGATATTTATATATCATTATTATTTATTAAATGATGTGTTGATTACATTGTTTACATATGCACAAAATATATTTTCTGTTGAAATAATTAGTCTTGAAAATGACTTTCTTTTTCACTTCATTACAGATTTATTATTTACATATATTTATTATTATGGATAAAAAAAATACATAATAAGAGAAAAAAAATTATATGCCAAATAATATAAATAACAGTGTAATAATTATAATACTATAAATAATTATAGTAAAATAAATGTAATTTATTTTATATATATATATATATATATATATATATATATATATATAAAAACTATATGAATATAATATAATATATATAAATATAATAGATATAATCTTATTATTATTATTATTATTATTATTATTATTAAATATATATGTAATTAATAGAAATAAAAATGGAAATTATATCATAAGTGTGTGTGTATGCACACATTTATTTTTAATTTACATACTATTATTAAACTTTTATTATAATTCATTTTAATAATTCTTATAATACATATATGTACAAAATAAATATTTTAATAATTGTAATTAAGTTTAATAATTAATAATAATTAAGTAAATTGATATGTGTGTGTAGTTAGTTATTTTTATTTATTTATTTATTTATTTTATTTTATTTTAATATTTTAATAATCTGTTGCTAATTCAAAATCCAGCACACTTTGTCCTGAGATCATTTTATCCGTCAATTTTCATGTAAGAATGAAACTTTGTCCTTCAGAAACTAATCCGCACTTAAACAAAGCACATTAGTGTGTGTGAAACTCAAAGGATAAGATGTCTATCACAGATGAAAGCCGCTGCAGTGACAGGAGACGTCTCTCTCTCTCTCTGTGTGTGTGTGTGTGTGTGTGTGTGTGTGTGTGTGTGTGTAATATGCTGAGGGTTCATTCTTTTCCACTCCTCTACTTCCACTCCTGGATTTAATAAGAACTCCATCTCACACACACAAACTCCCGCATTCCTGCTAATTACTGACAACATCTCGGTGACGCCACCTGCAAACTGCGTAATATGTCTCCTCAGCATTCCTGCATGTAGTTGCTGCATCATGTTGCGAAGCACTCTTCTGAAGGGCGACGGGTGCATTTGTGAGGTCTAGACTGGTCTTTCGCAACTCAATGACAAACCTTCCTCTTTTTCAGTGTAAAAACTTCAGAAAGAGATGTTAGAAAATCGTGTGGAATCATTTGGAATTCGTTCACACCATGTGAGTGTGTGTGTGTTCTCGTAGAAGCATATTTGCACTGCTTACAATATCTATAGAGAGAAAGAGAGCAAGAGGTCCTCCATTTAAATGCCATTTATGGTTTCTGCAAAATTGCGCAAATTGCGTTATGGACCGCCTGGGTTCTGAATTTCATCCTGCACTCTCATTGGAATTGACGGGTAACCGTGACAACACGCTCCAGCTGCTCCCGCAGGCAATAACCACTGACTGTACACATACACACACGCATTTGAGGTGTGTGTGTAAATAAGAAATCTTAATCTCAGGATTGAATTTTTCGGACAGATGGCATTCAGGTGTATCTCTGCCAAGCCTTGTTACCCTGGCGACCTCTTGGACTACCGTTGTCATGGTAACAGCTCCTCGCTTGGCAACGTGGACACCCACATGGATCTTTCTCGTACACAATTAATCTGAACATCTTCCCTCAGGCGCTCCAGTCCTAATGTGCCATCCTAGATCAGATTTTCTCCGTATTTAAGAAACAATTATATTTAGAATTTAATCATCTAATCTTTGAAAAATCTTTTATTATTGCATTATTTGTTTTTGTGTTTTTTCGTTTGGTTAATAATGTGTTGTTTTATATCAGTTTCTTTATAGAAACATGCCTTCATTTTTTAAATCCACAGAAAGGAGAATTTTGTTACATTACATGGTGTAATTTACATGGTATTATAATATTTTTGTATATTAAAAAAAACTACTTTTTTTTTGGCCAACATATTTTGTAATTTAATACATTTAATAATTATAATAATTTAATACAATTATAAAACTTACGGAAACTGCCAAATTGTTAAGAGTAATGTACAAAAATATATATTTTTTAACGTAACCCTAGTTATACAGTACATTATCCTGCTTATTGAAAGTAAATAAATAAATGCATATAAAATATTGATTTGAGTTGAAACTATTGTACTATGTGAGAATTCTGAGAAGTATGTATTATAATTCATGTTTTTTTTCCTCCACATATTACTCTCTTTAAATTGCTTCTCATATATTGATAAAAACGACGTTTTATTAATATAACCCACATTAACTTCTCATGTTCGTGTTGATTGTCTCGTCTGATTGGTTGTTGTGTTTACCCCGCAGCTCACACTCCAGATAACAGCTTCTTGGGCTTCGTGGTGGAGCAGCACCTGAACGCCAGTGACGTCAAGCACATCGACGACATCAAGCGGCAAAACCAGTCGCTGGTATACGGCAAGGTGGACAACTTCTGGAAAGTGAGTTCTACTCGAAATCAGTCGCTTCCAACTTTTTTTTTTGGGCTGTTTACATGTGAAACCGTGTTGTGTTTATATGCTAGATTGTTCCGCCACGTTTTCCGACTTTGAGCGCCAACAAAAGTGTTTTTAATTCGACTGCGATGACTTCATCTTTCCCCACCATAAGGCCACGGCCGGTTCCGCCGTTTAGATGTTCCTACAGAGAACGTTTAGCTGCCCATCTGGATCCAAAACGCCCCGTGTGATGAGAGACGCAGATGAAAAACTAGTCCCTCTGTACTCATACACCATCCAGAACATCTAATCCCACACATTTTTCCCCAGAAGGGATTCTCAATCTGTTTCTCCGATATCCTTCTGGGAAAGTTTTTTGTGTTTTTGGCGAACAATACGGGATGAACAGTCATATAAAGGATAACAAGATTTTTCCTGCACTCGTAGACATGAAACAAAAGTTTTAACGTGAAGTGCACCAGTATGCAAAGGTTAGCTAATTACAAAAGAGCTCATTTACTTATCTTACAATAGGTACAGTAATAAAATCTGGCCGTTTAATTTTAAGGTTCACCAGGTGTTGCGACAATACGGTTGTGTGTTTGTTGTTTGCAAATAACGTGGGATGAATATTATTTTTTTCTTGCTCTTTTTGACATGAAACGAGAATTTCCTTGTGAAGTTTGCCAGTATGTAGTGGTTAGCTAATCGCAACAGAGCTCATTTACATATCTTAAAGGTACAGTAACAAAAACAGCCACTTTAATAACAGTAAGTTAAAAAAGTTTTGTGCATTTTTGTCGAACAACGTGGGTTGAAAGGAGTCATGGATACATTTTTTTTTTTTTTTTGGTCTCTTTGGCACAAATTCAGAGTTTTCGCAAAGATTGGCAGTATGCTAATTGTAACAGAGGTCATTTGCATATCTTAAAGATACAGTTCCAAAAAAAACCAGCCTGTTTCATTCTAAAGGTCCTTGCACGCCGAGTCCGAAATTTTCGCATGTGTTTTTCTGTTTTTTCATATTTCATTTTTTCGTCATCCTTTCCTATCAAAATGCATGCTACAGATGCGAAAACACAGAAAATCGAACCTGATCCGAATTTTCGACGGACGAAAGTTTCGGAGGCAGTGTGTAAACGTGACTGACACAACGTGAGTTCGTATTTATTTTTTAACGTGTGAAAATTTCGGACTCAGTGTGCAATGGCCTTTAGATTCAGCAAAATTGTTGCGAAAAATAGATGCGTTTACATTGGCAATTTATTCGCATATAACGTCAGGAAAATATTTAATGATTTTCACATACAACACAGGGTGACAAGCATCATGTTAAGAAGAATGGTTTTTTTTCTAGCTCTCTTGGATTCGAAAGTTTGACAACACGAAAGTTTGACAGGTTGGCTAATGACAAAGAAGCTCATTTACATATCTTAAAGGTACAGAAACAAAAACAGCCTTTTTATTTTTAAGGTTCAGCAAGAGGTTGCAACATTACTTTTGTGCATTTGTGGCATAGAACTCGGGATGAAAAGAGAGAAATCATGGATGATATTTTTTGTTGCTCATTTTGACATGAAACAAATTTTCATGTGAAGTTTGCAGTGCACAGTTCTTAGCTAATCGCAACAGAGTTTGATGTACATATCTTAAAGGTACAGTACAGCCCATTTCATTCGAAGGTTCAGCAAAAGGGTTGCGAAAAATAGGTGCATTTAAATTGGCAATTTTTTGCAAAAATCTGAAATTTTTCACGATTTCTACATACAACGCGGGATGTCAGATAATGGATGTTTTGATCGTAATTTTAAGAATCTTTTGTGCATTTTTGGTGTACAGTGTGTGTTGAAAAAGTCATATTATGGATACAATTTTTATTGTTGTGTTTGACACAAAATGAAGGTTTGTGCGAAGTTTTCCAGTATGTACAGAGCTCATTTACATATCTTAAAGGTACAGTGCCAAAAAAAACCCACCATTTTGTTCTTAGGTTCAAAAGAGTTGCGAAAAAAAATTTACAACAGAGGATGAAGAGAGTCAGGTTAAGGATAATTGGATTTTTTTTTCTTGCTCAGTTAGATGCGAAAGCTTGCATGTGAGCTTTGACAGCACACAGAGGTTGGCTAATTGCAAAGGAGCTCATTTATGTATCTTAAAGGTACAGTAACAAAAACAGCCAGTTTCGTTCTAAGGATCAAAAAAAGGTTGTGAAATATAGATGCATTTATAATGACAAACATCGCAGTTAATCTCAGGGAAACTTTGCGCATTTGTGATGCACAACGTGGAATAGAAGAGCCATATTATGGAAAATTCATAGTTATCGTCAAGGGATGTTTTTTTATACATGGCAGGATGAGAGGGCAATTTTATAGAAAACAGGATTTATTTTCTTGTACTGTTGGACATGAAGTGAAGTTTGCTAGTTCGCAGAGGTTAGCTAATCGCAATGGAGCTCATTTGCATAATCTAAACATATAGTAACAAAAACAGCCCATTTAATTCTAAGGTTCAGCATAAGGGTTGCAAAAGACGGATGGATTCACAGCGACACTGCATTTGCAATTAACCTCAAGGAAAGTTTGCACATTTGTTATGTACACCGTGGGATGAAAAGACATAAAACACGCAAAGTTTGCCAGTGCACAGAGGTTAGCTAATCGTAACGAGCTCGTTTACCACTCTTAAAGGTACAGTAGCAAAAAAAAAATCCAGTTTAATTCTCAGGGTCAGAAAGAGGTTGTGAAAGATGGATGCAATTACAGCGACAGTGCATTCTCATTTAACCTCATGCAATTTTACTGATGCCATCCTTCACTCAGTGATAAAGAGAGCGAGAGAAAGGCTCCTGCTATTGCACAGCCTCTCAAGAAGTGGTTTCCATGGAAACAAAATTGAACATAGACCCTGAGTCAGGGAGTGTGTGTGTGTCGTCTAGAGATCAGAGGATATGTGTATAGGCTTTTGAAATGCAAATAAAGTCTTGGCTGCATGAATGCACACAAATACATTCATCGCGTTATTAGCGCTACAAGTTCACATGCAATGCATCTCTGTTTATTTTCTGTCTCAGACACAGATGCTTTTCTGTGATTGGTTTTACTCTCTTACACACACACAAACATATATATTAAGGCCTGAAATATGCTCGGAATGCTTTGTTACACTAATCACTCAAACAGTGCACATTTGTCTGCTTTGTAGCTTCAGTGTTTGCTTGCTGTGTTGGCATTTCCAGCTCATATCTCCCATAATCTTATCACTGTGTGTGTGTTAGTCGATAAAACAAGGAACTAATTGATGATTAAACAAGGAGATCATTGATATTCTGTTTGATAGTGTGTGTGTGTTCTGACCTAACTGAGATAACTCACAGACGTGAATCTAGAATACAAGAATGTGAATCCAGACTAAATATTATAATAAAAAAGGTATTTAAAAATCGAGATTTTTCACTTAAGACTGTGATCATTTGTCATTGATTTATTTTTGAAATCTTAAATTTGTAATTAATTAGTAATAGTAGTTTGTTGACTTAGAATTTTCCCTTAATCTATGTATTTTAATCTTTTGAATAATATTTTTTCAAATGCGCCATTTATTATTTTGATTGTAATTATGTTTTATTCATTTCATTGATACGTTTATTTTTTAAATATTAGTTATGCATTTATTTCTTTTTTTAAATGGTATTCTATATTATTTGTGTGTGTGTGTGTGTGTGATCAATTATCAAAATCTATACACACTTACACAAATGTAAAAAATTAAAATATAAACTATTTTTAATATTTAATTATTAAATAATGTATAGTCAGTATAGAATATATCAATTTTGTTTTTATTAAATTTTATTAGAAACATACATGCACATACATACACAATTAGTTAAATTAAAAAAGTACATTTTCTTATTTGTGTGTGTGTGTATATATATATATATATATATATATATATATATATACATCTGTAATATTAAAGTGTG
>JAFVLL020019392.1:14089-42634 GCA_021397915.2 Tor tambroides
TCATTTATTAATATTATTATTATTAGTTGTAGTAGAAGTAGTACATCTATTGTTATTATTATTATTATTATTATTATTATTATTGAAGTATTTTGATTATATAAAAATGCAATAAAATGTATAATTGTAATTTTGTAATCCAAATAAATTATTATAATTAGTTTTTAAAGTAATATTATACTAAAGAATAACTGTAATGTGATTTAAATTCCGAGTTCAAACATATTTAGCCCCGCCCACACGGTCTTGCTTACATCAGCAGAATCCAAAAACAGTTTCCGAGTGCTACAATAAGACTACTATAATTCCATTTCATCAACCTTCGTCACTGGTTTCTCACATGTACGTGTCTTTATTTGTGTTTTAGGATAAAAAGAAATACCTGGACGTCATTCATTCGTACATGGAAGTGCACGGCACGGTCCACGGCACGAGTACGGTCCACCTGCCGGCCTACGTGAAGAACCACGGCATCCTGAGCGGACGCGACCTCCAGTTCCTCCTGCGCGAAACCAAGGTCCGAGTCAACAAACGCCGTGTGTTTGTGCTAAACATTTCTGGTAGACCAGAATATGCCCTGTACAGTCGTTTATTAGTAGCATCTCGCTTCAGTTTTCAGTTTATAGCATTTGTTTATGCTTGAAACGTAAGTGTGAAAGCTGCACTGCACTTGCACGGTGGCGTTCACGACTTTGTGGCTTGTGTCTGGCATGAAGCTCAGCCACGAGAGAGGATGTGCTGCTCTGCCGTTTCTCTGAAGTCTCGCAGCTTTTTTCCATACCTCAGCCTTTTTCCTCGCTATAAACTCGACTTTAACTTCCCTGTTGTTTGTTTCTACTTCAGAGAGAGCGAGGCTGCTTCAGTTACGTACAGAGAGAGTGAACGTGTCGTGAGACTCGTTCGACTAATTTACAAATAAACAAAGTCACTCGGCAGCCCATCAGACATGCAAATGTTCGCTGAACTCTTGCTTCTGCCGCACATCTTGAAGACGCCTTGGTCTTACTTTCTATAAGCCTGCTTGTTTTCAATACCTCTCTGCTGCCCCCCGTTGGTAAACCATAGAAGTTCAACCACAGAAAGTTTTTTTATATTTAATCATTATATATAGAATCATTTTTTATATTTCTTCTTATCATTATTATTATTATTATTAAATTATATTATAAGTCATCCTGAATGTATAACAATAATAAAACATATAATTAGCATTTTTATAATACATATAAATTATAAAAATGAATAACATTAATAAAATGTAATAGTTTAAGTTATAATATGTTTATATAATATTTAATAATATATATATTATAATGTGTATAATATATCGTTTTGATTATATAATAATGTAGTATAATAAATAATTAGTCTGTTAATACATATAAATAACATTTATTATAATGTGTGTTTTGTTAATATTAATAGCAATATCATACATCATATTTTATATATTTAATGTTACACTTTAATAATAAAATATGTAATTTTAGAATTTGTTGTAAAATAAATATATATATTATAAAAATAACGTATCATTTTAAAATATATAATTTGTCATTTTATAAGAAAAATAATTAAGCAATTGTTTTAAATAATTAAAAAATATTTGTTCATATTTGTAGTATTTATAATAACAATTCTAAGAATTTGTCAATCTAATAATTTTATATTAATAGCTTTATTGCATGTTATTATTTACATATACATACATTGTTGCTTTGGTTAAAAATATCTGCTAAATGCATAAAATGTAAACTAATTAGTGTTTTATTAATATTATTATCATTATTATACATTAATATTTACATATACATTAATGTTGCTTAGTATAAAAAAAATCACCTGCAAAATGCACAAAATGTAAATTAATGATTAGTGTTTTATTAATATCAATAGCAATATTATACATTATTATTATTATTCATATACATTATCACTTTGGATAAAATCATCTACTAAAGCATAAAATGTAAATTATTTTATATTTTTAATGTTTTTTTAATAAAGCTAATTATTAAAGACTAACTGTAATATAATTTAGCATTTTTTAGAATTAAAACAACATAATTACAATCCTATTAAGCTCTTTTGTGAAGTAAATGAGGTTAAACTAATGTTATTCATAAATGAAACCGCATGATCGGTCACTGGTGCATTGTGGGTGTGGGTGTGTGTGTGTGTGTGTGTGAGAGCGTGTGGTCATCTGTCCAGCGCGGCACAGGCGGCTCATTGTGTGTCCTCTGAAGCTGACGGCCCCGAGCAGCACACTTCACAAACACATTATTGTGAGCTGCGCCGCCTCTGCTGGCCGCATGGAAACATTTGCTCAGTACAGACTGTGTGCTTTTATTGCGATTGTTACTCTCCTCCGCACTGTTGATTGTTAGATTGATAGTCACTGATTGCTTTTGTAGCGATTGCTGCAGTGCAGCTGTGCAAATGTGAGTTTATTGCAGGTAAATTTGCTCTGGGAATCAGCCGTCAGCTTTCCATCAATGGATGGTTTGTTTGATGTTTCCCACTGCGAGCTTGTTGAAAGAGCTCCAGAAATCCCTGATTTCCCTCTCAGGAATCAACCAAATACATCAATCGGTCTAAAAATACGCCGAGATGAGATTTAGAAATGGAAATCAGGCCTGGTTTATGAGAAAATTCAAGCAACTTTTGTTTGGTCAGGCCTAATTTTCCGGTAAATACCACGTTGTCATGTTTGCATGCTCAGGAGTGTGTTTGGTGCTGGTGTTTGCTGAATTTAGCATCACTGTTATTATAACTCTTACATACAGTTATGAATTTAAACAGACTTCTAACTCTAAGTATTAAACTTTAGTTAAAAAGTGCAAATTTTGTGCAAATGTTGTATTCTTTTTACACATAAATACAATATCCAAATATTAATATTTTGTTACATTATGAATAATAATATTTTACATTGTATTCCTCAGAAGTTGAAGCAAATTCCTTGTCAATATTTGAATCAATATTTTATCAATATTTTAATAATTTATATTATTCTAAGTTTATAAGCATGCACACACACACATATATATATATATATATATATATATATATATATATAATATGCTTGTTTCTTAAAAGAATTTATTATTTTATTATTATTATATATTATATTGACTATTGCAATTCTCTCTTTGTTCTCCAGCTTTTTGTGGGGCTGTCCTTCCCGTACGAGGGCCCCGCCCCTCTGGAGGCTATAGCCAATGGCTGCGCTTTCCTCAACCCAAGGTTCGACCCGCCTAAAAGCAGCAAAAACACAGATTTCTTCAAAGGCAAACCCACACTCAGAGAGGTACTGCGTTTATGGTTCTTTATTATTATTTTACCGAGAGTTTTTGTGCTCAGAATCAGTTATAGCTGATGTATGTTTGACCTTTGACCCCAGCTGACCTCCCAGCACCCTTACGCTGAGGTTTACATCGGACGGCCTCACGTCTGGACCGTCAACATTGATGATCCCGCAGAGGTGGAGAATGCCATTAAAGCCATCCTCAGTCAGAAGGTACATATACTTCCTGTTATATATGCTCTATTTTGTATTTTTACAGTAAATATGAGCCATTTTCTCACTAAGGACTTCCTTTAAAGGAGTTTTGGTCATTTTTGTGGACTTAACAAATTTGTCCTTTAGGTTTGTCTTTAAGTATGACAGATACTGTAGGACAT
This sequence comes from Tor tambroides, assembly GCA_021397915.2. NCBI lineage: Eukaryota > Metazoa > Chordata > Actinopteri > Cypriniformes > Cyprinidae > Tor > Tor tambroides. The sequence continues at coordinate 17,774 of JAFVLL020019392.1, forward strand.
ACTGTAGAATTCTGTTGTTTATATATAAATATAATTACTACAGAATAACCCAAACCATAAACATTTACTAAACATAATTGACTTTATCTATGAATCATTTTGTATCATTAAGGATGTCCAAAATTGAAGTTTTGTCATATTTCGCTATAGTGAAGCACAAGTTTTCTTGTTCTGTTGTTTCAGATGGAGCCGTATCTGCCGTATGAGTTCACCTGTGAGGGGATGTTACAGCGCGTCAACGCTTTCATCAAGAACCAGGTACCGTTGACTGTGTGTTAGTGGGGATTTAAGGTGTGTGTGATTCGCTCCACTTCACCTGTTCACACACGCCATGATATCAGACCTGACGTGCCTGAGAACACGCGCTTCATCTGAAAGATATGCCCTTGTTGAACCTGCATGTGTGTGTGTGTGTGTGTGTGTGCAGGATTTCTGTCACGGTCAGGTGATGTGGCCTCCTCTCAGCGCCATGCAGGTCAGATTGGCTCCGGCAGGTAAATCCTGCAAGCAGGTGTGTCAGGAGGAGCAGCTGATCTGTGAACCCTCCTTCTTCCAGCATCTCAATAAAGACAAGGATCTGTTCAGGTACAAACACTGCAGTTCTCCATCCAGACAGCAGAGGGCGCTGCTGCGTTTCACAGCCCCTTTATATCTCCTTGGAATTAAATTCCCCTTTTCTTTTTTTTATTCACTTCTGCTGAGGTGTGGTGGGATGTGCCTTAAATGGCCCCAAATTTGCATCAGATTTGGACTATTTTTGTAAACAACTTGAATATGGATCTCATTATATCATATTTAAGTATGAATTTATGCATATATTTATAGAATAATTGACATTTAAATGTTTAGTAAAATAATACATATTTATATTATATGAATATGTTTTGTACTATATTACGTATAATATATAAATGTATATTTAAATATATTGTGTATTATGTATTTTAATATTGTTAAAATAGTAATGTTTTATAATGTATTCATATTATAAATAGTTTAATATTTAATAATAAATACCATTTATTGGTTTATTTTGCATATATCTGAATAGTTTTACTATTTTAATATATATTTTTAATACATAATGTGTACATATTTAAATATAAATTTTTTTATATATATATATATATACACACACACACACACACACACACTAGTATGTATTATAATATGTATTTTATAATTATACATATTTTAATATTTAATTATGAATATTATATATTTGATGAATAGTTTGATGTTATTTTCCATAAATTAAGAAAAATAGGTTTTTAATATTTAATTTTGTTTTCCTTTATTTTCCATAACTTCATTTTCCATAACTTTTTATATTTTAAATATACATTTTAATGCTTAATATATAAGTATATATTTTATCATTATACATATTTGTCGTATTTCATTATGAATATTACTTAAGTGCATAATTTGATATTATTTTGTTTTTATTTTCCTTAAATTAAAAGCAAAATATATATAATAATAATAATAATAATAATAAATATTATATTAAAAATAATATTTATAATTTTATATATATATATATATATATATATATATATATTTAATTATAAATATTATCTTAGATATATATTCAGTTTTTTCCTTACACAAATTAATATATTTTATAAATTACAATGATTTAATATTTAAATATAAATATTATTAGCATAATGATTGTAATATTTAAATAGAAAAAGTTAAATATGCATGATCTAATATTTATATTTTAAGTTTTCCTTTATTTTTTCATATATGCAATTTTTAAATCTCATATATAGTAATACTTACTTAATATATAATTATACATATTACTTAAATGTCATTTTCCATTATTTGCCATAAAGTAATCTATGGTATTATCTTGCTACATGTCTGAATCACCATGATATTACAATGGTACCTGTCTTTAAAAAAGCATGGTACTGCCATGGTTCTGTATTTGCTGTCTTACTGATCTCCTGTCATGTCCTTAAGCATTGTCTCTTTGGTTTCTTCACTGCAGGTATGGTGTGGAGTGTAAGACGGTGGAGTCTGCCAGCGATATCGTCGTCCCCGCCTTCAGCGAATCGACGCGGCATTGCGTGTTCCAGTCGGACCTGCTGCTGTTCAGCTGCGCTGGGGCCCATCAGTCCCTCACGCGCATCTGTCCCTGCAGAGACTACATGAAAGGACAGGTGGCGCTGTGCAAGGACTGCTTATAACACGCACACTTCGCCAACTCCGTACGACCAACCTGGCGGTTCATCTGCTGCCGTACTGGACAGGACCGGACTGTTATATAGCGCAATGCAGATAGTCCCAGTGTTGTAACGTGCGGTGATGCGATTAAAGAATTCAGAGTAATCCAACTCGTGTTTTATTCCCATAAACTGACGAAAAAAAGAAATGAAAACGCTGGAGTGCGGCAGCTCTCGGCTCCCGGCCGGAAAAAAAAAAACGGAAGGATGGAAAGAGAAGAAAGTGATTTATTTTGCTGGATTTTTTGTTTTTGCGTGAATTTGAACTAGATTCAGACTGACATACTTGAAGCGGATTGCAGGGAATCAGAACTGCACACTGCCCCCTGCTGGCGTGGAGGAAACACTGTAGTGACGTTTATTACCAGAATTCTTCATTCTACGGTTTTATTTTTTCCTTCGTCCAATTTTTCTTCTCTCTCTGAAGGTGACTTTTATCATTGGACCAAGTCTGACGTCTGACTCTGAAAAGCATCTTTGACCATATTGAAGACTTACCGAGTGCGTGTTTATTTGTGTGTGTGAGAGCGCTTGTTGTTGGGGAAATGCACTTTACGAAGAAATTTCCCTGCTTTTACACTGAAACTGGACTTTCCACGTACTGGCTCCGTGAAATGACGCACTCACATGTAAATAACAGACGCTGAAACGTAAACAAACGGTCCACTTTATTCTGCATGGTAGTTTATTTCCGACAGTTTAATAACAGCACATGCTAACACTGGGAATTTTCGGTGTTGGTCACGATCCACGTCAAATATCGCAGTACTGCACCAGTCAACTGCCAGGTGTGATTTTTTAGTGAAATACACACGTCGCAAACCAGCCAGTATGAACTAGAACGCAAACCAACTGACCAAACTAACCGTTAAACTAGTAGACTGAATTCAGCTAAACTGGGACACATTTTACTGTCGCGTTAATTGGCAAAAAGTGGCCTAGTTTACCTGAGTTAACACTATATCACGGGTTTTAGATGCTCTATATGTGGAAAAAGTAAATACCAATCCGATCACAGATATTTCTGTAAAAGTTTATCTTTATTTGTATAAAAAAAAGAAAGCTATATCTGTATAAAAACAAAGTGTACATTACTAGGCTAAAATACTTTTTCTTTTTATATTTTGTGTTAAAAACACAAATTGGCCTTGGTTTTTGTTTCGTTTTTATTTTCTTGAGTTTGCCTGCCTATTATCGAAAAACGTCAAAATTATTAGAGTTACTTGTGTTTTGGAATGAAAATGCACTATAGCGAAAATTTGACACCAGATATTACAACACTGTACAATTGTTTTAAAGTTTGTTTTTTAATTTATTTTGTATACAGATCTTTATCTCTGCCTGTTGATTTTTATGTGACTATTTATAGAAGAGAAAATTCTTTATAGAGGGAAATATTATTTATCAGACTAATTTAAGTGTAAGCGCATATGCTTGTCCAGAGTACTGTCTGAAAAAGAATCATATTTGCGGCGGAACTAAATATACAGTACGTTTAGATTTATTATAAATTTAATATTGAAAGGATGCGTTTCTGAATATTTTGAAGAATTTTAGTAACCGAACATTTGAGTATTTTTTTTTTCCATACTATGGAAGTTAGTGGCTACCGTCAACAGTTTGGTTACCAACATTCTTCGAAATATCGTCTTTGTGTTCAACAAAAGAAAGAAGCTCATACAGGTTTTGATCAACTTTAGTAAATGATGACAGAATTTTATCTCTTTAATTAAAAAATTTGAAATCCTTTAATGGCAAATCGTAAAAATAACTGAATACCTAATTACAAAATGTAGTTTAATTTACAAATAAGAAAATACATAAAACGTGAAGTTTTAGCTGTAAAATGTTATAATAAAAATAGTACAGCATAACATATCATAATTTCCTTTATTGTCAATACTCTGGACAAACATTGCGAACACAGTTTAATTTTAAAAGCCAGCAAAAACCTCATTTGATGTTTTTATCCAGTGTATGATTTCTGTACACATTTGCACATTTGTAAATATAGATGGGTCTCTTCTAGTTTTCCACTCTAACTTATACGATAGTTTTCCATTTGCGTTTCCGCTCTTTGTCGAGATCTGTACGTTTGTATGTAAAACGAAGGTCTTCAGCCAAGCTATTGTTTCATCTTGTTTCATGATGTGCCTTCTGATGGTTACTAGAACTGTCTGGTTTGTTTTCCTTTACGAAATAGCAAGCGCTGGAGGTGAAATGCTAGCTAGCTAAAAGCCGAAATAGTAGTTTAATAGCTGAGTTGCTCGGCATTTAGCGCGAAATAGTCTTGCCAAACGTTTGGTGGTTGTTGACACGCAAAATCACACAGTCAAACTAATGTCTAGATGACTAAAGTCGTTACTTTTGGTTTACAGTATGAAGGATGCCACCGTTTCGAAAGTGTTTGTGTTCGTACGGCTTAGCTGTAGCTATTTATAATAATGACTGTCAAACTTTTATTGAGAATATTAGATTAGTCGAATAAAAAAAATCATGGCCAGTAATTCTTTCCTAGTAACTACTGCTCATATATTGGAAATAATTTGGAACGAAACCCAAATTATGAATGGAACCAATATGTTAACGATGTTCTGGTTTACGTTGCTGTTAATAATAATTGCTTTTGTTTTGTTTGAAACTGAAATGCATTCACACATCATTTGTAAACTGATCAACCCGATGCGTTTGTTTCGAAGTTGTTCTTTTGTTTTGGGGGTGATTTACATTCATTATTATGGATTTTAAGACATTCATGGAAAAAAGAAAACGGACACGGTTTGTTTTTCAGTAATTTTGAGGAATCAGTAGGATATATCTTTATTTTTCAAATAAACATTTTTCTGTGACAACAGACATTTCTGTGTAAATATACATGTGTACTCCACAGCAATAGTTGTATATATACATTCATGTATCTTATGACATTCAGCCCGACGTGGATTTACGTCGGCTTTTGTCAGCATTTGTTCTTCGAACAATGGTGCGAATTCAGTTTTTAACTAAATAATGGCTTTAACCAAATAATAGTCCCTATCTTATTTTCGGGCCTCAGTTTTAAAGGAATAATTCACCTAAAAATGAACATTTGCTGAAAATGTACTCACCCTCAGGCCATCCAAGATATAGATGAATTTGTTTCTTCATCAGAACAGATTTGGAGAAATTTAGCATTACATCAGTTGTTCACCAATGGATCCTCTGCAGTGAATGGGTGCCGTCAGAATGAGAGTCCAAACAGCTGATAAAAACATCACAATAATCCACAAGTAATCAACACCACTCCAGTCCATCAATTAACATCTTGTAAAGCAAAACTCTGCGTGTTTGTAAGATCAAACACCGTTTACCAATCAAAACTGTTCAAAACCGTTTTAAACAAAATTTTGGTGGATTTTGATGTGAAACAACAACAGGACATGGACCTTTTCATTATTATGGATTATGGATTTTATATCAAGGTAACAATATATATCACTATATTTTGTCTTTATGATATCAAAATTTTGATACCATAGAAATTTCATATTTCTCACTAGTGTCAATATCACAAAAAACTACTAGCGTAAATAAAAATAAAAAAAAACTCAAGCTCACTGAACATGTAAACATTAAGCAAATAAATAAGAATAAAAAACTAATTACAAGAAATACGACAAAAACTACTGTAGAACAAATGAATGACAGACAGCAGGAATATTCGACTGCTGTCACTTTAAGAGCTGCCTGGATCCAGTATACTGTTACGCGTTTCTCAGATGTTTGCTTTCACTTAAGACCTAAATTACTGTTTACAAAAATATTTGCAAAGATGGGCATTTTGATTCATACAAGTGTGTATTTAACTGTTCAAGGCCTATAAAATGGCAAAAATAGCTCCGTTCAATTTTCCCATGCTCTATGATGGCTCAGAAACTCTCAGACAGTGCACGCACACATAGCGGAATGAGTTCTCTTTAGCTGTTGATTGCTTCTTAAAAACACAGCTTTTCACTTAATTGATGGACTGGAGTGGTGTTGATTACTTGTGGATTATTGTGATGTTTTTATCAGCTGTTTGGACTCTCATTCTGACGGCACCCATTCACTGCAGAAGATCCACTGGTGAGCAATTGATGAAATTTCTCCAAATCTGTTCTCATGAAGAAACAAACTACATCTTGGATGGCCTGAGGGTGAGTAAATGCTCAGCAAATTTGCATTTTTGGGTGAACTACTCAAGTCCTAAGCACACGTCTACATGTGGGTTTATAAACTGTGCAAACAAAAGTCCCATTTGCAGGGGCGTGTGCTTGTGTCTAGTCCCTCTGACAAGGGCTCAAGTTATTTAACATGTCAATTAAGAACAGAGCATTGAATTCGAGCACACACCTGAAAAAAACAGCATAAGTCATACAACTCTCCAAAAGCACAAACGTTGCTTTTCACCGACAATCGCACTACGAACTGCCACTGAATAGCACATACGCGATCAGACTGGCTGCAACGTCACCATTACGTCCAACTGCTCCACGGAGCTACGATATATTTGCTACATAAAATGCTCAGAAACTCGGCTGTTCCCATATACACGTTTAAACAGCCAAATTTCATGGCAAATATTACAACAGTCTAATACTTAAGAACATACAACTTCACATCATGAAGGGTCAAGTTTTAAGGCTTTGTTACTGCGCGAGTAACGTTCGTGTGCCATTTAATAAGTACAAGTTTCACCAAAAGCTCTACGCAAGGCTGGATCAAGCTAAAACAAATGAACTTCACAGAGCTTTACTGTTTCAGTGGAGTGCGAAAGATGAAATTACATAATTACATTATTTAGGTCTAGCAAATTAAGCGGTTTAATTATAGCAATTGATTTGTAGACTTAGACTAGTGCGCTTTAAGTACTGAAAGTTTCGTCACGTGTTATGTTTCGAGTATGTTACAATAGTATTAGATATGAAAATGCCCTGTTTGTTGAATAATATACTTTAAAGTGTAGATGATTCGATGGCACGTTTTAACAAGGAAAAACAAAAATTAAAGTTTCAACAATGTCCTCTTTAAGAAAAAAACTCATTATCTACAAAAATGTAGTTTCAGCACCTCTTCAAATTATTAATTTGACATTTTAGCAAAATTATTTTGGCATGACTTCAATTTGAACACTTTCAGAGTGATCTATACTTGATTCTATATCATATATTTGGCTTTTCCACTGTGGAATTTTATTGAAATTTCAAAAATGAGAACATTTGAAATCGTATGTGCTTGTGTAAATTTAGTCTATTTCTTCATTTTTCATGTAAAAATTTTACAGGTTTTCACAGATGCAACTGTTTTTTACTAAAGAACTACTAAAATAAATAGGAACTTAATTTAAACAAACTAGACAGAAATGACAATCTGTGTTGAGTTTACCTGATAAATCTCTTCCCTCCTAACCTGGACATTTATACTTGTAATAACCTGCACAAATCATACCTAAAAATGTCTCTCACCCATTATGGATACCCATAATATTACTCAATGCGATGAATCTGGGTTTTCAATATCAGATGATACACATTCTGAAATTTATCTTGGCTCATTTCCATCTCAAACGATAAGATAATACACATTTTATATATTTATTTCTCAGTTTTCCCTTTCAGATCCATATTTACAGGGGGAGTCTGTGGCTGCGTTTGCCCTGAGGCAGGTAAAGTGTGTGTGTTGTGTTTTCCTCTCAGGAGAATCTCCACAAGATATTTCTGTGTGTGTTGAGTCATCCAGAATCAGAATCGCTACTCGAAGCGCTCATAATGTCTCGTCTGCCTGACGCGGGGCACCATGTCCTTTAACAACCTGATGGAGAAAGAGAAAGAAAGAAAAGTGTAAGAAAAAAATAGTGCATATGTCGCTATATTAATATAATATCATAGATAAATAAGTTAAATAAGTTAAGGTTAAGGTAGACAATGAGATGGCATGATTTAACGATAAAAAAGGTAGTTTTAACAAAGTTGCTTTATCTAAAAATGTTTTTACTTGGGGAAAAAAAACTTTAGCTATTTTAATTGTCTACAAAAACGTAATTTTAATACGTCTTCAATTTACAGTATTATTATACAACCTGAATTCCAGAAATGTTGGGACGTTTTTTAAATTTGAATAAAATGAAAACTAAAAGACTTTCAAATCACTCAAGCCAATATTTTATTCACAATAGAACATAGAGAACATAACAAATGTTTAAATGGAGAAATTTTACACTTATCCACTAAATGAGCTCATTTCAAATTTGATGCTGCTACAGGTCTTAAAAAAGTTGGCACGGGGGCAACAAAGGGCTGAAAAAGCAAGACATTTTGAAAAGATTCAGCTTGGAGAACATCTAGCAACTAATTGTGTTAATTGACATCAGGTCTGTAACATGATTAGCTATAAAAGAGATGTCTTAGAGAGGTACAGTCTCTCAGAAGTAAAGATGGGCAGAGGCTCTCCAATCTGTGAAATAGTGCGTTAAAAGATTGTGGAATACTTTAAAAACAACGTTCTTCAATGTCAGATTGCAAAGGATTTGCAAATCTCATCATCTACAGTGCATAACATCATCAAAAGATTCAGAGAAACTGGAGACATCTCTATGCATAAGGGATAAGGCCTTTGTTTGGATGCCCGTGGTCTTCGGGCCCTCAGATGACACTGCATCACTCATCGGCATGATTCTGTCATTGACATTACTAAATGGGCCCAGAAATACTTCCAGAAACCACTGTCGGTAAACATAATCCGCCGTGCCATCTGCAGATGCCAACTAAAGCTCTATCATGCAAAAAGGAAGCCATATGTGAACATGGTCCAGAAGCGCCGTCATGTCCTGGGGGCCAAGGCTCATTTAAAATGGACTGTTTCAAAGTGGAAAAGTGTTCTATGGTCAGATGAGTCCAAATTTGACATTCTTGTTGGAAATCACGGACGCTGTGTCCTCCGGGCTAAAGAGGAGGGAGACCTTCCAGCATGTTATCAGCGTTCAGTTCAAAAGCCAGCATCTCTGATGGTATGGGGGTGCATAAGTGCATACGGTATGGCCAGCTTGCATGTTTTGGAAGGCACTATGAATGCTGAAAGGTATATAAAGGTTTTAGAGCAACATATGCTCCCCTCCAGATGACGTGTATTTCAGGGAAGGCCTTGTGTATTTCAGCAGGACAATGCAAAACCACATACTGCAGCTATTACAACAGCATGGCTTCATAGTAGAAGAGTCCGGGTGCTGAATTGGCCTGCCTGCAGTCCAGATCGTTCACCTATAGAGAACATTTGGCGCATCAAATGTTATCTATAGGTGACGACCACAAACTCTTCAGCAGCTGGAATCCTATATCAGGAAAGAATGGGACCAAATTCCAACACCAAAACTCCAGAAACTCATAACCTCGATGCCCAGACGTCTTCAAACTGTTTTGAAAAGAAGAGGAGATGGTACACCATGGTAAACATGCTCCCATCCCAACTATTTTGAGACCTGTAGCAGGCATCAAATTTGAAATGTGCTCATTTTGTGCATTAAATTGTGCATTTGTTGTGTTCTCTATGTTCTATTGTGAATGAAATATTGGCTCGTGATTTGAAAGTCTTTTAGTTTTCATTTTATTAAAATTAAAAAAAAAAAACATCCCAACATTTCCGGAATTCGGGTTGTAGTTAAGTAAAACTAAAAACATAAAAACATATTTGAAATAAACAATTACTGAAATAAAATAAAATTTAAAAAATAAATAAAGTTTTATTTCAGCTAGTTGGCAAGGAACTATTTCTCATTTTCATTTAAAAAAAAAAACTAAAACTGATATAAAAAATTATAAAAACTGTATAGACAGGCTATTTTTTCTTTTAAACTGCATGATTACTAAAACTTCAACTAAAATTAAAATGGAAATACAAAAATAAAAATGAATAAGTATTTTTTTAAAAAAACTATAATAGTATCGCAATCAAAACTAAAATAACAGTCATTAGAACATTTAGTAAAATTATTTTCACACAACTTCAGTTTGCACATGTTCAAAGTGATTTATATTTTATTTTCTATCATATATTTGACTTTTCTATTGTGAAATTTAATTGAAACCTCTCTTTGAAAATAAAAGTAGTAATTATGCATATGTGGTAACAGGTTCAAATCTGGTTTGCAGCATTCGAATCCTGTTAATTCCGAAGCAAATTTTTAGAAAAATATTTTCACTCTAAATACATAAATTAATAAATAAATAATAAATAATTAGGCCTAAATTGAAAATGTATTATTTCATCTAAAATTTCCATTCATTTGGATTATACAGTTTAAGATAAACTATAAAAAACTTAATGTGATACATATTTGCCAATCAAACAAGTAAGATTTCTGCACTCATAAATCAAAAATCATGGCATAATTTATACATGTTTGCACCTATTTGATTTGATTTAAATAATCATTTTTTTTTTACAGTGCATTCTTTCAAATTGCTTAGAGCATGTAATTATGAAGACATTTATTCAATTAAAAATGGCTAAAATATAGCAAGATGTAGAAGCAATATATAAATGTATGAGATTGAAACAAATTGGATTTATTGATGATAAATATATAAAACTGGTTATTCTGTATTTAAAATGCATTCAGTTAACAGAAATCTGGCCTGGTTATTTTATGTAAGACAGTTTATTAGTTAAATTATATTAAAACTGAGTAATCCAAATGGATGTACATTTTATATGCAATTCAAACACATAAATCTTACATTTAGGCCTAATTATTTTAGTTACAGTAACTATAAAAAATTAAAGACAGTGTATTTCTTGGCTTAGTATGAAACAATGACAAGGCTGAACTCAGCATGTGCAGCTCTGAACATCCTAACCTCTGAAGGACGAGACCTGTCACTTCAAACTAAACGACCTCTGCTTGTGTGCTTTTGGGAAAGAGACACAGCCCGTGGAGTTTACAGCTTATAGATTTACATTTCAGCTTCAGTTCTGTCAACAAGTCATTCAGCGTTCGATTAGCAGTGGGAAATCTGCCAGATGACGATGAGCTTTGCATACAATCTTTGCCTTATGTGCATGTTACGTCTTCATTTCCATTACAATGAGCTGAACGTTAATTACAGTCTCTAGGCTAATGATATTATAGTAATTACTTGAAATTATATTAGCGAGCATCATGTGCTATTTAACCAACAAAACTACATAATTAGCATCCCTTTCAGAAGCTTTAGCTAAAGCCTCCAGCATATTTACAGCTGCGCCAAAGACAAACAGAGTCATGCCTGAAATCCCTCAAGAGTGTATGACGTTATTAAACGACTGTTTGTTAAACAGCTTTGTGCTACGTTAAGACCTTCAACAAACACGGTACTTTGCAAAAACGTTATTTAAGTCAGTGTTATTTTAGTACCATTACAGTTTTTGATAATATTTTGAATGAGATTTTATTTGGTTTGTTGTTGTTGTCTAGTTTTTAGGTTTTGGACTCTTACTTGACTCCGTATGCGAGAATGATCAGTCCGATCAGAACCCCGACACTCCCGTCCAGGTACCAGACTTTAGGTTCGTGTTTGAACACCTCGGCGCTGATGAGGATGGAGAATCCCATGACGGCGCCGACTAGAGAGTTAAAACCTGCAAATGAGTAATTGCGTAAATGTAAAAACAATCGGAAAGAGCAGCGTGAACATTCTGCTAAACGTCTACTTTTGTGTTGCACAGACAAAAAAGAAAGTCATACGTGTTTGGAAGGACATGGAGATGATTACATTATGATAACAGCGTTTTTTTAGTTTAAACTTTTTCATTTTTTCTTGGAGATGAATTTGCCAATTAAACATGGGGCATCAAAAACATTCTAATTTTACTTGGGGGGGGGAAAAAAACATTTTTAGCTAAACTTACTAATTAAACATGAAACTTGAAAAAATAGAGGAAAAAAGAAACATCAAAATTATACTTTAACTATAAACTTTTTTCACTAAACTTACTAATTAAACAAGACATTTTAAACATTTTAACATTTTAGCTAAAACTTATTAATTTAACATAAAATGCTGTGTTTTAGCTTTTTTAATTTTTAGCTTAACTTACGGAATATGAGCCATCAAAAAATATTTTTAACTAAATTTACTAATTTAATAACTAAATTTACTAATTAAACAAGGCATCAAAAATGTTTTAGCCTAACTTAATTTAGCTAAATACTAATTACACAAGACCTCAAAAACGCTTTTTATTAGCTCAATGTTTTAACCTTTTTAGCTAAACTTAGTAAACATGAGACATCAAAAATATATAGTTTAGTTAAACTAAACATACTAGAAAAGGCAACAAAAATTTTCTTTTTTAGCTCAACTTTTTAACATATTTATAGCTAAACTTACTAGCACGAGACATCAAAAAAGGCAAAACAAGGCATCAAAAAGTTTTTTTTAGCTTAACATGTTTTGGCTAAACTTACTAATTAAACGTAAAACATCAAAAATGCACTATATTAGCTCAACACTTTTAACGTTTTTAGTTAAACTTACTTAAACATGAGACATCAAAAATATCTATTTTAGTTACTAAATTTGCTAATTAAAGGCATCAAAAATGTTCTTTTTAGCTAAAAGTAATACAATTTTTAACTAAACTTACTAATTAAACATAAGACATCAAAATCTTAGCTACACTTATACATTTAGCTAAACATGATAGACCAAATTTCTTTTTTTAATTAAAATTTATAGGTAAACATACTAAATAACATGAGTGTATTAGCTAAATATTTTAACTTTAACTAAACTTACTAATTAAACACACAACATCAAAAAATAGCTGACATTTTACTTTTTTAGCTAAACTTACTAATTAAAAATGAAACATCAAAAATGTTTGTTTTAAGATAATCTTTAACTTTTTTTAAAAACAAAGTTTCTTTATCTTTACAGATAAATCATTGTGTTTTGAGATGATCAGTAATTGCATGTTAACTAGCTGCAGCAGCAGTAGATGTTTGGACAGCTGGTGAGTTTCACACATGGTTTAGCTCGCGTGCGATTGGCTCATTGACGATGGGTGTGTGTTTGTGCTACTGAAACGCTCGGTGTACACAGCAATTACTGTCAGACCGTGTGTAACAGACATTCATGACTTCCAGTAAAACATGTCAAAATACTTTGCACTGTTTGCAACATTTAAGGTTTAAGTGTGTACACTTAAGAGTGTGAATAAATATTATTGGAGTATGTTTTAGCCTACAAGAAAATAGTTCAGTTTTCTATCTCAAGATTACATTTCAACATTAATTCTACTTGCCATTTCTTTGTAGTTATTTGAAACAGTTTCCACACAGAAATTGCTAGTTAAAAAGTTTAGACGAGTAATAGCTAAACTTTTTAACTTTTTTAGTTAAATGTACTAATTAAACTTAAGACTTGAAAAAAAATAGGTGCGACGCAAACCCGTACTTCACTGTAAAAAAAAAAAGTTGAGCCAACTTAAAATTAAGGCAACCAGCTTCAGCAGATTTGTGAGTTTTCTCAACTTTTTGTTTTAAGTTTAAACAACAAAAAGTTGAGAATCTCCTACAAAAATTAGTTGAGAGAACTCAAAAATCTGCTGAAGCTGGTTGCCTTAAAATTTTAAGTTGGCTCAACTTTTTTTTTTTTTTTTTTACAGTGTTATCGTACTTATCCACTATTCTATGACGTTTTGTAGTATAATAGTGCGAGTAGTGTGGAAAAAGGAAAAAGTGCACTTTAAATGCTCGGATGATGAACTTAACCGAAAAACGAAGGGTGGAGTGTTGGACGCTTCATGTACTCAACTGTTGCAGCTTTAATTATGTCGCGAAGGGGGTGGGGCTGACAGACTCCGATTATTAACGACAACATAACTTTAGAAAATTCATACACTACATGGCTGAGTACATAGTGTATAAGTGCTTAGTGTATAGTGTGTCATTTGGGACACAGATAACGTCTTTTTAGCTAAACTTTTTAACTGTTTAGTTAAACTTACTGATTCATTAGCTCAACTATTTAAATTTTTAGCTAAATAAGATATCAGATATACTGTGTATATATTTTTAATCAAACTTAACTAAAACTTACTAATTAAACAAAATTAAAAAAGGCATCAGAATGTTCTTTTTAACTTTTTAGCAAAACTTACTAAACATGAGAGATCAGAAATATATATTTTAGCTAAACTAAATTTAATCATTAAATGTTTTTAGCTAAAATTTTTAACCGTTTAGCTAAACTTACTAATTTAAACATGATTTCATAAACAGATTTCATATTAAATTCCACTTGTAGTTATTTGAAACAATTTTCACTCTGAAATTGCTTGTAAATTTCACAAGTTAATCGTACACCACTTTATTTATTTATTATTTATTAATTTATTTATTTTCAGTATGATTTAGATTACAAAAATCACAAGTTTTGTCAGTTAGAAAAGCTCTAGCACACCTCTTCTCAATAAGCCACATGATTTAATTTTAACTGTGCGTGTGCACGCGTATCCATCTGTGCATATCCGTCTCTATATATGTCTTTCTCTGGCCCTCCATCTGCTCATCCATCTATCTACACGTCTGTTGCATTTTCTTTTTCAGTTTTACTTTTAAGTTTCTTTCAAATTAACAAATGAAAACGCCATTAAACCATCATAAAAGTAGCCTCTACTATTTTTGAGTTGTATTCATCTGAAATCATAAAAACATATTTGTTGTCATTTTTGGAGCTTGACTATCTTTCCATCTTTAAATCTATAGGAAAAAAAGCACATTCTGCTAAACATGTCACGTTTTACAGAAAGGAAATGAATTGGAAGGACAGTGGGTGCATTTACTTTTGTAACAAACTTAGGACATCTTAAGTGTTACTGTTTTGAAAATAATATTATTTTTGGGATTCGACGGAATTGGTTTATTAAATATAGTTCACGTGTGGAATTCTGCTGCTTCCAGCTGGTGGGAAGTCAAAAGGGGAGGAGCTAATGTGAAATAAGACCAGACTCATTGCGAAGGCACTGTGAATAATAAATCAGGCTGGCCATCACCACGGTAACCCGGTGGGTTTCCGGGGAAACGTACCGTCGGTGATGAGGGCCCTGCTGGTGAGGACTTTCCCCAGCATGAACTTAAAGATGGACAGAATAGCACACACAATCCCACTGATAACTGAGACGCTGTACAGGAAGTCATCCTGGAGGAAGAGAAAGAGAGAGACATTATCATACTGAGCATGATGTGATGTTCATAATGGTCAACTGCACTGTTTTATTAAACAGCAATTCATACTGATGATGACACACTGTAAAGGAAATCAAGAGAGTGTTTAGAATAACAAACTCTGAGATATATACTGTATACTTTGTATTATTTGTAAATACGCAACTGCAAACATTTCAACTAGTAGTATGCTACACAGTTGTCACAAACCTCATTACAGTGTGTTTAATGTAGTATTTTTACATTCAGTTTTGTGTAAAAATGTCTATTTTGATCAAATAATGAGTCATGTTTTATTCTAAATAAAATACTACCATACTACTCTTACTATTTCTGCAGTATATACTATATATGCTATGCACTTGCTGAAGTTAATGTTTCGATGAGTTCTGATAATAATGTAACGTACTGTTTTTAGAAGCATTTCATAAATATAGTATACACTGCATAAATACAGTCTAGCATGCAGTATGTAGTATTTAGTACGTAGTATGTACTGTAAGTGTAATGGCATATTAGTGTACTATACAATAATAGTTTGAAACAGTACGCAGTATGCAACATTAAGCATTTCAAACTGTAGAACACAAAATTGTCATTATTTTATGCATAAAAAGCATACTATGCACTTGCTGAAGTGAACATGCCAGGTACTGTTTATTGACTATGTAGCACGTACTGTTTGCAGTGTTACTGCTGCATTTCTAACTGTAGCATACTAAATAATTGTGACATGACCCTTATGAAGTGTATGTTTCCAGGTGTACAAACCAAATATCGCATACTGCACACTTGAAGTAAACATGCAAGGTAATGTATGCAGTGTGTAGTATGCTAGCGGAATGGAATACTAGCATAGTATTTTATTGTTTCTTGTTTTTGTTTTTTTAAGTGCAGAACAGTACACCATATGCAAAAGTAAACATTTAAAACTGTAGCATGCTAAATAATCACAGTCCATACATAGAAAAAAATACATACTACATACTTGAAGTAAACATGCACAATAGTGTTTTTTTTTTTTTTTTTTTTTGACCAGTGAAATTTATATCGCTGCATAATAAATATGGTTTCAGTATACAGTATATATTGTGGAGTATGCAGTAAGTAGTATGCTAGCATTCCAGACAAAGTCAAAGTATGTTCAGAATTGAATGCTAGCATACTGCTTCCTATTAAAAAATAGTATTTAGTATGCAGCAGGAGTGTTTCAATTAGTAGCATACTAAATTGTTGTCACATGTCCTCATGAAGTGTATGTTTCCATGTATGCATACAAAAATTTGCATACTGCACACTTGAAGTAAACATGCAAGGTGATGAGGTTTATTGACAATGTAACATACTACTGTTTGAAATGTTTCTTATTGCATAAATACAGTATATACTGCCTAATATGTAGAGTGTAGTATGCTGGCAGAATGGAATATCAGCATAATATTATATTGTTTCTTGTGTTTTAAAAATGTGAAATAGTACACAGTATGCAGCAGTAAATATTTCAAACTGTAGCATGCTAAATTATCACACGCATAGAAAAAATGCATACTGCACACTTGCTGAAGTAAACATGCACAATAATGTTTTTTGACAAACTACTGAAATTTACATCGCTGCGTAATCAATGCAGTTTCAGTATACAATATATAGTGTGGAGTATGCAGTAAGCAGTATGCTAGCATTCTGGACATAAAGTATGCTCAGAATAGAATACTAGCATACTGCTTCCTATTCAAAAACGGTATTCAGAATGCAGCACAAGCGTTTTAATTAGTAGCATACTAAATTGTTGCCATATGACCTCATCATTAAGTGCATGTTTCCACGTATGCATACAAAAATGTGCATACTGCACACTTGCTGAAGTAAACATGCACAGTAATGGAATTTTTGACAATCATGATGCATACTACTGTTTGAAACACTGCATAATACATTCAGTATGTAGTACATACTGTGCTTTATGCAGTTAGTAGCATGCTAGTATTCCAAACATAGCCAAAGTGATGGGCTATATTCAGAAAGAAATACTAGCATACTGTTAGTTTCAGTATGCAACAGTAAACATTTCAAACAATATCATACTTAATTGTTGTCGATTGTTCTATGCACACAAAAAATTACTACAATACTATTGTACTCTTTCCTATTAAAAAAAGATAGTGTGCAACATTAAACAGTAGCATACTTAATTGTCACATGACCTCATTAAGTTCATGTTTCCTGGTATGCATGCAAAAATGTGCATACTTCACACTTGCTGAAGTAAACATGCACAGTAAAAAGGTTTTTTTGACAACTGTGTAGCATACTAATTTTTGAAGCATCTACTGCTGCATAATACATTCTATTTCCATATATACTGTGCAGTATGTACAGTAGATAGCTAATATTTCAAAGACAGCCAAAGTTAGGCTATGTTCAGAATAGAATACTACTATACTGTTTCCTATTTATAAAAACAGTATGCAATAATCAGTAGCATACTAAATTTTCACATGACCTCATTGCAGTCATGTTACAAGTGCGTGTTTAGCGATATCCTGTGCATACAACAATTTCATACTACACAGTACTATACTAAACAGTATATTAGAGTCTGCTAGTATTCCGAACAACTCCAAATCTGTGTATTCCACACATGTAAATAAGTATAGTATGCACACTGTAAATCTAGTACGAGAAGTATCTATGGATATGTTAAAAAGAAAGCTAAATGAATGGAAATGAGCGCAGAGGTGAAAGAGACAATGAAAGGATGCAGAAAAAAAGATGAATAGAGTTACAAGATGCCTTCTCAGCCCAAGCAGAATCATTAAAATTGCGCGCTAGCCTTGCAGACATGAAAAAAATGCAACACTGCAAGGTTTCCACCATCAAACATAATGTCCAACACAAACACACACACACACACAAACGGTCAGTCAATGCATCATCTGTTCCCGCCACATAAAACGCTATGATGGATCTTCTGGCGAGAGAAGCTCATCAATATTGATGTCAGGCAGGTGAAGAAAGCAGAAAACAATGAGGTTTGCATCTCGCGGACAGTGTCGAACAACTCTAACCCTCCCTGAAGAGTTAAAAACAACCTCATGCCCTCACATTTATCACAAACGCTGTCTGCCTGCCCACAAACATCCCACAACGTCTCTCTCGGAAACATCTCCGATCATCCATCTCCTCTCAGACAGGGAATTGGTAGCAGTTCGCCATCATAATTTTTTATGGTTGTGTGTCTTTTATAATTGTAGTTTCGACCATAAAATGACCATAAAATTACATAAACATCATTATTTAGGGTTGTATGTTTGTGTCAGTTGGTCGCTTACTTAACTGATTTTGTTTAAATCTAGCAGGTTTACGACAGGAAGTGCAAATGGCGCAAATGGGACTATTACAGGTATTCAGCGGTGGACCGTCATATTGATTTTATAGCACCAGAAAAACAGTCGATCTTTCTCAGAAACTCACGCATGGGGTTGCGAAAGGGGGCAGTCCATTTCAAACACCTTGTTCAGAACAGCCTATTAACATTTCATTAGAGAACGAAAGAGCATGAGAGAGAGAATGTGAGAAAAAAATAAGAGAGAGAAAAGAAGGGGGGAAGTGTTTCTGACATCAGCAGCAGATGAAGGGAGGGAGAAATATTGGATCTATTTTTAGGCGGCGCTTGTATGCGCCAAAACCCAGCTTTACACGCTGAGACAGGAACAGGAATCCTCCAGAGAGAAGCCAGAGTCCTGATTAAAACATCAGCACTGACTCTCTCTCTCTCTGTCTCCTCCTTTTCTTCTGTATCTCTCATCTGGTTATCATCTTCTCTATTACACCCAAATAAAGGTTTCAAAAGGTTTACAGTCTAATGACTTTTTATCATAATAGAACCTTCTTAAAGAGGTCATGAACTGAGAAACCAAAATTCCCTTGATCTTTTGACAAATAAAAGGTCATTGTAAAATAAAAACATCCTGTAAGTTTGAGAATTCTAAATTTTCTCGTTTGTCTAAAAACAGCTTGTACTGAAGGCCAGAATCAGCCAAAATGACAGCTTGTGGAATGTTCTACTCTATAATGTAATAGTGTGGATAAGCACTGCCTCCATAGAGGAAGATCAACACCTGCTTCAACATCGCTGCCTGTTTAGCCCCGCCCACCGATTCGCGCATGTAGTGTTTACGAGAGAGGCAAACGCGCAGGTCTATGCAGAAACCAAATGATAAAGATTCTCTGAATACAACAAGATGCTGTTTAGTGTCAAGTTGTGGAAAAACAATGTTTGCATTGCCTTTCTTTTGATCCCAGTGTTAGGAAAGAATGAATGAACTTTACTTTTACGGAGTGTCTATTTACACTTAGTGCAAATAGCCTGCCTTATTGGCAGAGGCTATTTACACTAACTCCGCCCACCAACGTGTGATTGGGCTAGTCAACATTATAAAAAATGGCTATGAATCATCAGCTCCAGTGGCGTAGATGGTAAAGTGTGTGCTGTGGTCTTTTTGACACGTTCGAACCCGCCTTTTGACAAACTTTTTTCTTCTCCCTTTTCAAATCTCATATCACATCGTAAAGGCATTTATTTTCAATAAAAATTAAGGAAATGACCAAAAAAGTTGAAAATAAAGTATCGGGTAGGGTTAGGGTAGGTGTAGGGAGGGCTTTATTGTACCAATAAGGTGGCATCCATTTAATAATTTGAATTAAAATTAGAATTTACACAATGCGTTATTATTGCATACTGTTTTATAATGTATTACAATACTGTAGTGCAGATAATTGCCACTATTTCCAACAAGTAGTATAAATAGCAGAAAATCCTGCTATTTTAACATAGTGTAAATAGAATCTATAGTTATTTGCACTTAGTGTAAATAGCATATCGCTAAAAATACTGCTATTTTCACGGAGTAAATAGAATCCATTGCTGTTTGCACTTAGTGTGAATAGCCACTATCGCTAAGAAAATATGCTATTTTCACTTAGTGTTAATGGCATCTATCGCTATTTACACTTAGTGCAAATAGCTGCTGCCTTATTTTTAATAAAGATCCAGACCAAGTCAGTAAGAATTCGGTCCTTTGTTCACTTCATTTTACAATTCATTTTACATTTCAATTTGACGCAGTATTTTCAGAAAGATTGCAGTGCCGACTATATTGGATCCGACAGTAATGGTAATGTCGCAACACAAGTGTGAGTAACTGTTTTTATTACGTGAACCCTATTGTTTGTCTCTTCTTACAGATCGTTTGATATGTATTGTTATATATGCTTTTTTGAACTAAATCACAGCAGCATCCAACTGTAAGGAATGTAGGCTGTCAAACATACACAAATGTTAGCCAATCATAGCAGTGGGCGTTTATTTCCTAGTCTACAATCTGCCACGCCTATTCAAACAGAGCGTTCTGATGAGGGGGGTTAAAAACAGGACAGAAAATAGCTTATAACTTCTAAATTATGATGTTTTTGATGTAAAAATCTTAACATTATAAGTGGACCTCAGAGAACAGTACAAAATAATAAACAAAGGCAGTTCATGACCCCTTTAAGTTCCCATGAATTTTTGAGTTCACATGATGCCATAAGAGAACCTTTATTTCCCATTATGTCATAATAGAACCTTTTTTTAGTTCTCGTTATGTTGTTGTACAAACTTTAGTTGTCATCGTAGAACCTTTTTTAGTTCTTGTTATATCGTAGACTTTTTATTTATATCATTGTAGAAATTTATTTCTTATGTCACTGTAGAAACTTTTTAGTTCTTATGTCATCTTATAACCTTTTCTAGTTGTCACTGTCATCATAGAAGCTTTTTTATTTTTGTTATGTCACTGTAGAAAATATTTTATGTCTTAAGGTCATCATAGAATGTTTTTTAGTTTTCGTTATGGCATTGTATAATTTCTTCAAAATTTTATATCATAGTAGAACTTTTTTTTAGTTTTCGTTGTGTCATCGTATAATTTTTTTTGTTTTAATATGTCATATTAGAATATTTTTTAGTTTTCGTTATGTCATCGCAGATTTTTCTTTTTTTTCAATTTTAGGTCATTCAATTTTTTTTGTTTGTTTTTGTTATTGTAGAAACTTTTTTAATTTTAGGTCATTGTAGAAACTTTTTTTTAGTTTTTAGGTCATCATAGAATGTTTTTTATTTTTATGTCATCGTAGATTTGTTTTTTTAAATTTTAGGTCATTGTAGAATTTTTTTGTTTGTTTTTGTTATTGTAGTTTTTTGTTTTTTGTTTTTAGTTTTTAGGTCATCGTAGAATGTTTTTTTAGTTTGTGTTATGTCATCATACAAACATCTTAAATTGTAGGTCATTGTAGAAGTTTTTTGCTTTCGCTATCTCATCATAGAAACATCATAGAATTTTTAGGCAATCGTAGAATGTTTTTTTGTTCTCATCGTAGAAACTCTCTTATATCTTAGGTCATTGTGTATATATATATTTTTTTTATTAAGTGTGTGAACTAGTTTTAAATCTAGTAGTAAGACTCATAAATAAAGTTCATAATGTGCTTTGTTTGGTTGGTTCTTGATTGAAAAAAGGGTTATTTCCTTTCTTTTAAAGAATGTACAGTAGCAATGGAGTTTTTAGACCGAGGCAGTACCAGACCAAGGCTTTCGGTGTCTCATTTCATCACAGGAAGACGGATGGAGAGCTAGATTGAGAGAGAGAGTGAGTGATAGTGGAGGGGTAAGTGGTTTAGGGGAAACTATTTCCCCTCTTCATGTTTCCTGGTAACAGTGATATCAGACTATTCTAATCTCGTCCGTGACTTCACACCTCGTCTTCGTCATGTTCATTCAGCTTTACACTTCTGCTGTTTCGCAGGCGCCCTTAGTTCCAGCCGAGGGAAAACTCACACAACCGGCAACATGAAAAGATGAAGTGTTGTGTTTGCGTGTGGCGTCCTTCACCTAAGAGACTCTCTTGAATGGAGTTTACAGTCAATAAAAAGCCAGCGGGGAAATAAGATTTCAGAGTATGTATGCTTAGAGCAAATAAACAGAAATCATATTTAGAAAATGACAGAATCTGCTTAGAAAACAAAATAAAAGTTGATCGTGACAATCAATCAGTGAATCAGTAAACTAATCTGATGAATTAATGGATAAATCTGTGAATGATTGAACAAGTGAATGAATCAACCAGTCAACTAATCATATGAATGAATCACTAAGTGAGTACTCATACAAACAAACAAATGAATCAAACTCTACAATGAATAAATCAGTGAGTGAGTGAACGGGGGAAAAAAACCAAATAAATCAGCCACTGGAACAACCAATCCAATGAATAAATCAGTGAATGAGTAATTGAACAAACAAACAAATTAATGAAAAAAATCACTGAAGGATTGAACAAACAAATGAATCAACCACTGGAATAACCAATCAACCAATCCAATGAATGAATCAGTTAGTAACAAACAAATGAATGAATGAATCAACCACTACAATGAATAAATCATTGAGAGAGTGAATGAACAAACAATGAATTAATCAATCACTCAACGATTGAATGAACGAAGGAATTGTTCATTCAATCGTTCAGTTACTGATACATCCAATCGACCAAGCCAATGAATTAATCAATTAGTGATTAAACGAAAAAATGAACAAATGAACCAACCACGGGAACAATCAATCAACCAATCCAATGAATAAATCAGTGAGTGAATAAATAAACAAACAAACTAATGAATCAACCACTACAATGAAAAAGTTAGTGAGTGAGTGAATGAACAAACAAATGAATGAATAAATCAACAGAGGAACAATCAATCAATCAATCAACCAATCCAACCAATGATTTGTTTGTTTGTTCAACCAATGATTCATTTGTTTGTTTAGTGAGTGAATGAACTAATCAGTCAACCAATACAATGAATAAATCATCTAAATAAAGTCAGTGAATGAACAAATGAATCAACCAAATAAGATACAGAATTATGTGTTTTCTTACCACTTCTGGTTGCAGTTTTGTGGCGAGGTCATGGATCGCTTTGACCAGGATAGTGATGGCCGACAAGATGAACACGACCCCGAGGATGACACACGCTCTGGAAAACACACACAGGTACACTGCGTAAACCACAGCATCAATCCAACTGATGCTTTATTGAGTTCACGGTCTAATTCCCCTCCTGTGTCCGAGTCAGTTAATAAAACACGACTCTGAAGCTTCTGCTTGCTTTAGTACCTTGATCTTATTAGGCCTGTCAAGCCCTGCATTTATAAATGAAGGCGGTGAGAGCTGTAGTTGTCTAATTAAGCCTGGTTAATAGGTGAGAGCATCTGTTCCACTATTTACTCTGCTGCAGGGGTAGTTGGGTGAAATCTGGTGAAATTTTAGGGCTGTTCTGCTCTGTTTCTCACACGTGGATCGTATCAGGCTTTGTAAGCTTAGTCCGTTAAGTCTGTGTTTTGGTTAGTGATTAATTAATCAAACCAAACAAACACACATACAGCTATAGTCTCAGGAGATCAAATTAAAATGAAATTAAGACGTGCAGATTAATTTAATCTAGTTTCTCTCGTAAAATCAGGCCAAGAAGGAACCCTGCTGATGCTGGAGAGATGTTTCGGTGCTGGGTTTGACAGTCGATTGAGTTTAATATTTAGTGTGTTCAAAATATTTTTTATCAATACGAATGTACATTAAAAATTCAATCTATATACAATCTTAAAAGTTGTGATCGTTTCAGACTTGCGTTTTGTTAGAAAGCTAAAATATATTTAGCTTTCTTTTAGGTTCTGATGGACAACCAACATGCTGTTTGCAAGTTAACTGCTAATTTGTGGTGGGTTTTTTTAAAGAATGCTAGTAAGTATTTATTTTTCAGGTAAACACTAGGCTCTTTTGACTTGAGCAAGCAACTACCTAGCAACTCCTTAACAACCCCTTAGAACACCTCAACATTGTTCCAGCAACCATTCAGAACACAATAGCTGTGTCCGAAACCGCTCCCTATCCACTATATAGTGCACTATATCGGGTGTCAGCCATTTTGTAGTGCTGTCCGAATTCTGAGTGAACGACTTCATTCCCTACATTCATTCACTACTTTTTACCCACAATGCATTCTGATTTTGAGTGTACAACCGATGTACACTCGCTGAAGCACTATTTCCCACAATCCAATGCAGAGAACCTACGAGCTGGAAGAGAGAGCAGGAGCGAACGAGTTTGAATGAGAGATAACGTTTAATTTACAAAAATGATGATAATTTAGTTGATATTTAAAAATCTTCGTTGGTGGCGTATTCATTCTGATGTCAAATTAACGTTCGCCTGAGGGCGCTCTACGGCCATTGTCATCTTATCTGTGAGCAAAAACGCTGCTTGGGAGAGTTTCGAGATACTACAAACAATAAATACATAA